>CAJFCP010000112.1:255709-375153 GCA_904066005.1 Synergus itoensis | reverse complement strand
TTATTATTATTATTATTATTATTATTATTATTATTATTATTATTATTATTAATTGAATTATTACAAATTATTATTAATATTAGCGAGTTTTTGATCGTTCAAGTTCGATATCTTGAAGAAATGTTTAAATTTGAATTTAATGTGGTGATCCTGAAGTTAATAAAAATGATGGAATATAGGGGAATAAACTGTATGAAGCATAAATGCAAATTGGTACCACCAGTTAATCAAACTATATCAAGCCATAAACTTTGCATGCCAACTTAAATCAAATTCGTACCAGGAAAGATTCAGTGAAAGCTGCCTCACGCAAGGGGGATTCTGAGATGACATTCCCAATCGGTCTTTTAGAGTACCGCGGGATTCCTCGTATCGTGTGCCAACCCTTATTGTATGCGACGCACAAGCCTTCATCGTTCAATATAATGAAAAGCTTGAAAGGCAATATCGGGAAGTCTGAAACCTTTCAGGGAAGACTAGAATGGAGTAGGCTAAGAATCTTAGATGTATTGAATGCATCAAAATCAGCATGTGAATTTTTAGAACATCTTAGAAAATTTTTCGCCAAGATGGTGCAATGTTCATTGCGAGTCTACGTATTGTGTTGAATATCAAAAGACTTCGACAATTTGCTACTTCTCTTAGTTTTTTCTTCTTACCTACTTTTCAACAAAAATAAGAAAGATAGAAATGGATTTCCTATTTTTGAAAAGTAATGTTACCATGTATCGAACACATTGTTGTCAAATATCTCGAAAATATCGAACACAGTGTTGTTGAAAACATGATCTTCAGTTTCAGATTATTTTTGTAGGCAAAACAATTTTGCTGTCAAAAAAGTTACATAAAGACAGAAAATAATTTCAAGTGATAAAAATAATTATCTTGAAGTGAAAAGTAAATTACAATTAGTGAAGCAAAAAAATATTTCAAAATATATAATGTTAATGAACATTATTTGAGAAATTAAGTAAATTAATTATCGTAAAATTTTCGTGCATTTTTTATTTATAGATTTCATGAGACTTCATGGGATTTTGAGTAATTTTAAGAAATTTTAAGGGATATAAAGATAGGTTGTGGAATTTTAAAAAATTTTAAAGAATATCAAGTGATTTTACGAAATTTTAAGGAATTTCACCAGATTTTGAAGGCATTTGCAGGAATTTTAAGATATTGTATGGGATATTAAATAATTTTAAAGACCTTTAAGGGATTCAAGGGATTTTATGAGATTTCATTGGATTTTCAGAAATTTTAAAGGATTTAACGACATTTCATGGCATTTTAAGGGATTTGACCATATTTTGTGGAATTTTAAGTAATTTTAAAAGATTTTACTATAAATTTTACTATAAATATTGAAAATAGATTAAAAAAGAAGAATTAGATACATATGGTATTTTTGTTAAAAGATTAAAAAAATATCATTTTCCTTGACAAACGATACTCTTTTATATATTTTCATTTTATATTTCAAATTCGTTTCTGCGGTTGAATATAAAATTAAAAAATAGAATCCGTGAAATGCAATACCCTTGTGTTTATATTAAAATGTGGAAACCGGATAATTATTTTGTTCCAGGCGAACCACGTGCAAATGTTTTTTTACTCATGTTTGAATGTTTTACCACAGTTAAAAAAAAATTATTTCAAATATAATATAGGTATATAACACTCCCGGTCACGTATTTTTACCCCCCCTCGGGCAAAATTGTTTAAACTTTGAAATTGTCCATCTTGTTTTTCGAAAAAAATCTAAAACGAAATTCCACAATATTCTACGTAAAAAAACGAAACATTTTCTTTCATAGAAGTTTTTTTCTATCAGTTGAATATACGGGGATATGAAAAGTCGAAGTAAAGTGTAAAATTTTGGGAAAACAGCTGCTACCGGCATCATATTTGATGAAAATAATTTTTTAATGAGTGATTTAGATAGGGTTTGGAAAGAGCTACAAAATGCCATGTTCCAAATTTTTGTGTGATTTTTTTCCGAAACTGGGCGGGGGATCAAAGACGGACAATAATTTTTAGAATTTTCAGTCTTGAATTTTCGTTTGGAAAAAATAGAAAAAACATTTGATAGTATTCATAATTTACACCATTTGAAAGTTCTTGG
Source organism: Synergus itoensis (assembly GCA_904066005.1). NCBI lineage: Eukaryota > Metazoa > Arthropoda > Insecta > Hymenoptera > Cynipidae > Synergus > Synergus itoensis. Next base: position 373,031 of record CAJFCP010000112.1, on the reverse strand, counting down.
AAAGAGCTTTCAAATGCGCCACCGGCCGGCTCTGTACGTTAATTTGCACCAAAGATGGACAATTTCAAAGTTTAAACAATTTTGCCCGAAGGGGGGGGTAAAAGTACGTGACCGGGAGTGTAAATTAATTGATCTAATTTTTAACGCAAGCGACACATCAATCTTCTCAAAAAGCTCTCTTTAGTGTCATATAATATACGACTCCTCGACATCTGATACTTTTATGCTCATTAGACGAGCAAGTTTAATTTTCATTTTAATTTTCTTGCTCATTCTCTAATCAGATTTATACATTGATTTACATTTTGAAACGTAACATGGTATTTCATAATCAGCAAAGGAAGATTGTGACAACAAAGAGATCTTGATAAAGATAGTTTTGTGTTTTTCTCATGAAAGTTGTAATGGCATTGCATCTTTTCTCTCTGTATAGCATTATCTATTTTATGAAACATATATCAATGATGGTCACGTCAAAAAAACGTATTTCTTACTGGACTTGATTCCAAATTCGGATTAGTTGCATTGCAATTACATACTTATAATTGGAGAACTCGGAACGAGTTGGACGAAGGGCATAGTTACATGTAACAAACAAGTTCGACAAATCGATGAGAAAACATCGTCTGGTGAAATCTCCATGAGTGTCACGTCTATAGAAACCGGGTGGACCCGAAATTGGTTCTTTGCTCGTTCCCTGGTGCAGGTAAGAACACGGTGATGGCATTTCGTTGAACGGAATTCCGCCGTTGGATTCTCGGGCGGCAATTTGCCAGTTGCATTCGGGTTTCGCGAATTCCTAGCCTGTGTATCAAACTCGCGTTAACCACCACAAAAAAGATGAGATAGGTGCATGGACCACCCCACCTGACCACCTTGGTGTTCGCTTCTACGATCTACACTACATCGCTCGAAATAATCGTAAATCTTGAATTTAATTACCTCGATCACCCAATCAATACCAGAAGACAAAGACACCCCAGTCAACACAAAAGTTTAAGTGAAAAGGTAGTTAGTATTACAATTCTACTGAATCTGTAATAAGAATCGCAGACAAAAGAGTTTTTAATCCTTCGACTCATTTGCATTATCAGAACGTGCCCAGAACTCGCCCCTTTTCGTAAGACCTTTATTGAAAAAGCGGCAATCAGAGCTTTAAGGAAACTTCGAGGGTTCCTTAAATCTCTACTAAAACAGTTCCAAAGTTTCTCGATTTTCAATCGGATAATGCATCAGATTGTACATTAAAATAGACTTTGTGAACATAAATTGCAATGTGGGATTGTTGTAAAAATATCTACGAATGCGAAAGGTATTTTTGTATTGATAAGAGTATGGAGAAGAGTAAATGGTCTCCAATTTGTTTTACAAATAGCTCTCCCATAAATGTCCACAGTAATTTACATCATTAGTAATGTGCAGGTCAAAAAGCTCACATTTTCGTCAATTTTAATTTTTATGGATGCGTGAATTCGAAATATTTTTCACATCGAAATGCATGCTTTCATATATTATTTTTGAAATTCGTAAATGTTGAATGCTCTCGACATTTATGAAAATTGAAGTAATTTCTGAAAATATCGCACATTGCTGAGCCGCAAATCTGTTATTGTCGAGTATGCTGGTCTGAACCGGAATATTGTCGGAATTTCATTGCAACCCTCTGATAGTGACTTTACGCGTTGGGTGTTTCCAATGGGCATTTTAGGCATGTATATATTTTGCGCGCACGTGACATTGTTAGCATTTACTGTTTCACGTTATTTTCCTGTTTCGCCTTGATGGTTGTTATCGTTTGCGAAACTAATTCGTGGTTTAGGATGTGCTACACAGATCGATTTTAACTGACAACGATCAGTTATATCGTTGTATGCAAATCTGTTTGAGAGCTATTTCAACAATTTCAACAATAACATTTTGTACCTAAGCCGCTCCTTCTTGAATTACAATAAATCATCTAGAAATTACCGCAATACTTAACTGGTCCGACCAAGCAGCATGTGTTGCAAGAAAAATTAATTTTGCTATTAAGCGAAGATTGTAGCACAACCAAGTCAGGTCAGCATGTTTATACATGTATTTGAATATGGGCTCTTTCATTTTACTGGTTTAATCTCTCCACAAGAGATGCTGTGAAAGTTTTTCTCCACAACACAATGTTTTAGCACTTTTCCTATTCTTGAAAATTGGTAAAAGCTTTAGTCTGAAAGTTCTCTGCACCTCAAGGCCTTGCGGATTTTCTTATTTTTTCGACCGAGGTTTAAGAAAGTTTATGATGTATAACAAAATCTTACTCAGGACATAATCACTGACAGTCTTCATTTTTTTTATATACTTTTTTTGAGAACGTAAATTTTCAAAGTTGCTTCAAATCGGGTTGAGTTGCTTACCAGGGGGACGATTATGTAATTTTTCACTTCCACTTCCACTTTCACTTTCATTTTGATATTTAGGTTTTTCACTTTTTGATTTTCACTTTTTTCAAATACACATGAATGTCAATTTTGACGTTTTAAACGTCACTGATAAATTGTATAAGCGGTTCGCCTATTTATTTCTTATTCGTTGTTTCTCAAGATTCCAAGTTTTTCAGTTTTTCAAGTTTTTCATGAAAACGATAAATAAGAAATAAATATGCGAACCGCTTACAATTATTTTGTATTGGGTTGAAGTTTCAGACGTCTATAGTCTGACGATTTTTTTACATTTATGGGAATAAAAATATCAAAACCCCAGATTTTTATTTATTTACTACAAGAAATTTACCTTACCAGATATTTTCCGGAATTTTCAGAAATTTTATAGGATTTAAAAAAATTTTTAAGAGACTTTAAAGGATTGCAAAAAAGGTATTTTCAGAGATTGCACGAAATTTTAAGACGTTTTATCTGAGTTTAACTAATTTGAAGAAATTTCAAGGTGTTTCAAGAGATTTTAATGAACTCTAAGGGTTTTTATATATTTTTAATGATTTTAAAGCATTTACAGAAGATTACAAATTTTTTTAATATTAATATTTTAAGGGATTCTAAGGAATTTCATTTCATCTACTCAAAATTAGAATCAATTGTAATTTCTTAAATCTCTTATCACAGAAATTTCTTAAAATCACTTGATTCTTTTGAACTTGTTTAAGAAAGCTTTGAAGTTTCTTAAAATCCAACAAAATTCCTTAAAATATCTTGAACATCCCTTGAAATTCATTAAAGTCACTTGAAATACCTTAAAAACACGAGAATCGCCTGGTTTTTGGTTTTGGAAACTTTGTTTCATATTCTCAATTGAATAAGTGTACAAAAAATTTATAAATAAAAAATATTCGTCAGACTAGAAGTCTGCAACTACAACCCAATTTCTTCGGTGACGTTTAACCCTTAGCTGCCACACTTTTCTAGTAAAACATAGCTGCCACACCGGGGTAAATTGCACCCCAGTGAAAAAAAATGTTATTATGAAGAAACTTGAATATTTTTGATTGAAAATTTTTTTGTATAATGTTTAGTAAGTACTTTAATCATTTATATAGGCAGATTATTCAATTATAGAAATCTTGTATCTTAAAAAAATTAATTTAACGAAAAAAATGGCTAGGGTAAGCTGCACCCCAGTGTGGCAAGGGTTAAAACGTCAAAATTGACATCACGTGTATTTGAAAAAAGTGAAATTCAAAAAGTGGGAAACCAAAAAGGGAAAGTGGAAATGAAAAGTTACAAAATCGCTCACCAGTTTCTGTTTACCAGTTTCTGGTAAACATGTAGGGAGAATCAAGTAACAAGTACAAATGTGAAGTAAGGTAAAAGTAAAAGTAAAAGTAAGACTGTCATTCTGTTTACTGGTTCTACGCACTAACTAGAACGGAAGCTGGGTGGCCGCCATTGTGTAGCAAAGTCCCTGTGGCTCCGGATTAAGTCACGGCAATGCATACTCTCTGTCTCCCTTTGGTGTTAAGGAACTCGTGTTTCTAAAAAAGGTAACAGGTGCTGGCAGTGCGTGCCACGAAAATTGTCTTTCCACTTGCCGGACAATGCGCTAATTTATACGAGAAGTACATGACCGGCTGAAAAAAATAGTCACCAAGACAATCCTAGACGCCAGCACAATGGTGCTTTGTAAAGTGTTGAAGGAGCTCTTTCCTCCCTGTCCTCGTAGTTGAATTATGTTCACTCTGTCCACAAGTAACTGGCCACGAGGACAGCGACAGCTCAAAAGAGCCGTGAGATTATTCGCCATTAAACCTTCAAGGTCATCGTTTATTCAGTAGGAGTGTTGAATGCCACTGCGTTTATATGTTGCAATGCTGCATCCTTTTATTGATTACTTCTTCTATTGCTCGTATATGTATATGAGTCATTATCAAGAATCTCTTCTCCATGTCTTCTTGATTTGATGTCGTACATGGTGAACAAACTGCTATCGATCATTTTCCCTCAAGTGCCTCAAATTCTTCTCAGAGTCTTTTGAACATCAATTTTCCTCGAGACTGACGTTATACTTTTCTCACTTTATAAAGCAAGAGCTTTAACGAAGTTGCTGCGTGTCATCGTTTTTGAATTAAGGAAATTTTTATGCATACATTGGAGAAAGATATGCAAATTTTCTCATACTCCAGACTTTATCCTAGCTCTTGAAGAATGCATAAAACGTTTCTGGAAATTCACAATCGAATTGGAGTTACGATCACACCAAACAGGATAGTAAACTTGATATGCTTTCATTCTTGTATTATTCTTTCTCGATTCTCTCGTTGTTCCAGAAAATGAAAAGAATGCTAAAGGCGATAAAAGATGATTGACTGTGGCTATCTTAACAATTTCTGAAATAATATTTCGAAATTGAAATCATATAATTGCATACTCGAGTTTGAATGTTATTCTTGATTACCAGAATATTTTAGCACCAATCAGCACAACCAAAGTTTCTATTCTGATGGAATTAGTATGTGGTTTTATCAACAATTTGAATTTAATTTGAGGTACGCTTACGGACTTGAATTGAAATAGGGATTTTCGAAACAATCAACTCCTAAACCAGAGTAGGTTTAAATATTGTTTTTCGCTTGTGGTTCGAGAGCTCGTTTCCGGAATAAATACTTAATGACAAGTGGTGAGCAACCCGTGAAGTTACGAATTTGTTTCAACGTTTAATTATTCGTCCAGTGCATAGGAAGCTAATATAAGTGGAAGAATGTATTGCATCAATTAAAATTTATTCAGGACAATAATTCTCATTCTCTTCATATTTTCTAGATTTAGCACACTGAACTTTTTTAAAGTGAACAATGTAGGGTGATATACAAAAGCATGTCCTTACCTTGCACGTGATATGGGGTTGGGGGTGGGGGTTGCTCGGAAGAATAGGTGACGTACTCAAAACTCAAAAAGGTATTGTTTTAAGAATGTTCTCAGCTTTAAAGTGATCAAAGGGGTTCACAGGCAGCTTTCTAGAATGGAACGTCAAAATCTCAAGAAGACATTGAAGTAGATATAAGTACTTGTTACCTGGAACAAAAATGATCACACAATTAAAAAGGTTCATAATCATAATCAGAGGTTATTACCTCTTCATAGAGTATGCAATACAAATTAAAATTTTGAATTGCCATGATATGTATAAGACATTTCAGAACTGTGGTTACCGAATTCTGAGCACTCGCCTAAAACATGGAAAAGAGTAGAGAAAAAGTGTTCAGTCTCGATATATATTGAATGCAAATAGTAGCTTATGAAATAGGAATGGTTGATTTTTATTCTTACAGCTGCAATAGTGAGTATAAGTAGATATATGAAGAGAAGAAAGAAGAAAGGAGGAAGGAAAAAAGACTGACGAGGAGGAAAAAGGGAGCAGCAGAAAGGAAGAAGGCAGAGTCGACTCCTCGGAGACTGCACCTTGGCACGGCACGGCGGCCAATTGCCGGAAATCGGCGGCTCCTGGGCGACGTCAAAGTCGGGTCGAAATCACAAGCAAAGAGAACAAAGAGTAGGCGAATCGAGGCGACAGTGCGAAACAAGAACAAATAAATAAGTAAGAAGAAAAGACAGACATCGAGGGAAAGGAAGAACCAGTGGTAGAAACGAATAAAGAGCTCCCATGTGAGCTTCTTGGCTGCAACAATGACACTCAATTGCAATTATGTTATGTGAAAAATTATCATAAATATTATTTAAAAGTCATTGCGTTATATGCGTTTTGTTTCTTGTGCGTTATGTTTCCCAACAATTAAGTCGTATTAAATTAAATATACGACCATTCTTATAGCTTTGGTGAAAGTTCACTTGAAAGGAGCTGTTAATACGCACGTGTATTAGTAGGGGTGAAATGCTTCATGGAGCTGCGCTAACAATACATTTACACGCACGTCTGATCGAAACTCGTGGAGGCGGTAATAAATTTAATAAGACCGTATTTTGCAGAACCGTAAATACATCTCCTGCTGAACTCGCAGTACTATTAGCGATTGATCGCCGTGCAATTTGTAATCAATAAATCTAGGGAGCGATTACTTTCTGCTACAGGGAAGTGCATTTTGCAAAGAAATTTTCCCGCATTAAGAGCACCTGGTAACGTTGTTTGCTAGACTTCGTGACACAAGAGTAACTTGCGTATAACTTAGAATCATCCGTTTTACCTTACCTCAAATTATTTTCTATGCATCAAAGTTGCACGTGCATGCATGTACGGAAATCAGTATTATTTTGAATAATGCACTCGATTTTTTGAGAGCTCTTCCCTATTGAAAAAAATGACGTCACAAAAAGACGTCTTTAAATGACGTCTTCAAATGACGTCATTTAAAGATGTCATTGGCTATGTCATAAATTGGAACATAAAATGACGTCTTTTAAAAACTTTTTGTATCATCGGCAAAATTAAATTACGTCATTTTTTCCAGCAAAATAACGTCATTTGAAATGTTCACAAAGGTTTAAAATACAAATAACGTCATTTTTTGTAAAAAATTAACGTCATTTGTAAATTTCTTGGCAATAATGAAAATAAATACCGTCACTTTTTAAACAAAATGACGTCATTGAGAAACAAAAATAACGTGATTTCTCCAATAAATGACGTTATTTTGCTGGAAAAAATGACGTAATTTCATTTTGCCGATGATACAAAAAGTTTTTAAAAGACGTCATTTTATGTTCCAATTTATGACATAGCCAATGACGTCTTTAAATGACGTCATTTGAAGACGTCATTTAAAGACGTCTTTTTGTGACGTCATTTTTTTCAATAGGGTTTATCATTATGAGAGCACTTTATCATTTTGAGAGGATTTTATCATTTGTAATGATTGAAGCTATTCTAATTCCTGGTTATGGAAGGGTAGAAGCGAATGACAAAGGAATTCATTATTAGATTCTGTGAATAGATGCGAAATCGAAACCCTTCGATCACGGCGAAACACCGTGGACGTTTTTCCGGAAAGTCGTTGTCTTTCCTCTTTGAAACGACGCGACGCCTCGCCCGCTTCAACTTACATGCCCTTCGGAAAGGCGGCTCGTAGCACTCGAGAAATTCCGTGATTCGATTAAAAATAGTTAAAGCTCTGCGAACATGAGAGAGTCACGTCACAGAATGCGCTATACGGGGTCGATGCTCACGACCATGCATGTAACGAACGTCGGATCGAGTCGTGAGCAACCCAGACCCGACACGGCAGTGGAATTTCTCGACAAATAGGCGAATATGCACATAAATACATAACAAAAGGCCTCGCATCTCAAGTCACATAGGAGCGCAGTTAGCCAACTGTCGAGATTTCCGGGATAGATGTCACGTGGCTGCGTCACACATAGTTACCCGGATAACTCATTCTATTAGTCCAAATGAATTATTGAAAATCGGAATTTAACTGTAGGATAATTACTATTTCACTCAGCAAGAGAAATTTCTGAAACAAATAAACTGTTGTTGAATATCTAAAAAATTATTACGAACGCAAAAGAGTAGTTGGGATGGGGACGAAAATTAGTAGTAGATGACAGGGTAGAGTCAGACGATGTGGGAGTGGAAAATGAATGCTATTTAAAATTTTTTAAATAAGAGAAAAGATGGTTCAAATAAAAAAAAATAAAATAAAATAAAGTTTGAGATGAGAAATGGAAATGTTAAAATAGCCAAGTAGGATAGTAATCTTCATGATGACATTTATTTTTAATTTGAATGAAAACGCGAACTACTAACCACAATTTCAGTTTAATTTTCCAAAGGACTTGAGATCTTCACCTGTCCGCAGTTGGAGTTAAGAGTCTAAATTAAAGTTGCACGTTGGGCAGTCGGAGCAACAAGAAAAGGAGAAAATAAAAGCAGTATGACGTGGAGCGGTAGCAAAGGTGTAGGAATGGCCTTAAAGTAATTTCCACGGTCAATACTGGAGTAGATTTTTTTTACTCTATAGCCAGGGTTTCGTTTCTACCGTATATGTATAATTTGTTCACCCGAGAAGAATACGCGAATCGTGAGTTCGAAACATATTACGCACGATTATGATTATTATTTTTCCAAATGTATAGCTGGCAGTGGCCGGACCATGTTATTAATACAGAGGAAAGCACGGACATCCCGCTGGGGTCCTCACGATATTGTGGCAAGACCCTGACCTCGGAGCCTTGCCATCGCAATTCAAAGAACTCACTACACGTGCACCTTCACGTGCCGAACAATTATTGGTTAACGATTTTCATTTGTTTCAATTTATTCTCAATAGCCTCTGCGTGAAAGTGCCACGAGAAAGTGAAGATCGAATTCGTCATTCTCGAGAAATCTGCACTGAATTCTACAATGCGCTTCTTTAATCTGTATATCTGAATTAAGGGGTAACATCACTGTAAACGTAAAAAAAACATGTTTTTTCAAGAATTTTTTTCATGGAAGGAAAGGGAATACAATTATAATGATTTGGGAAGTTATTATTCATATATTGAACCAAAAAATTACAAATTTTCAATAAAAAATGTTACAAAATGGCAGCACTGGAGACATTTCCGTAATGTGTGTTTTCTTGGAGGAGCTCCGGGGCTCGCAGCACACAGGGTGCAAAATTTAATGTGGGACAAAATAAAAAATTTTTTCTTAATCTACATGAGAATAGCTAGAGAAACACGTAGGGGATTTAAAAAATATTTATTTTTGTGTAATTGGCAAGCATTTGAAAAAAACTCATTTTTGGACCAAAAAAAACGGCACTTAATTGTTTATAACAAATGTTTAAATTAATTTATCGAAAATCCCCTAAGTCTTTCTCTTTGAAATGTTATTATAAAGATATAGGAAAAACCCCGATTAAAAATATTGAAAATTGCTTGAGTTATGCTGCGTGTCGATTTCAAAAAACGTGTTTTGAGAAAAACTTGTTTAAAGTTTTGAGATATGTAATAAATACATTGCGGAGCGCCCAGCAAAGAATTTTTTAAGCTAATAAAAAAAATCGATTTTTTGAAATTTCCGTTAACCTCTATCACATCAGGTTCAAGGTCATTTTAAGGTCAAATTGAAAAAAAGCTGATTAAGAAATTCCAAAAAAAAAATAGATATAATAGGTTTTGGGGTTTCTGAATGCGAATTCGGGGTTTGTTTAGCCGTTTGATGATTTCAAGGAATTTTATGAAATTTCATGGGATTTTTAGGTATTTTAAGAGATTTTATGGTATTTTTAATAATGTTAAGGAATTTAAAAGGGTTTTACGAAATTTATTGAGATTTTAGAGATATTAAGTGATTTCACGGTATTTCGAGGAATTTTATGAAATTTTAAGAGATTTTAAGATATTTTATGAGATATTAAGTCATTTTAAGGAGTTTTAACGGATTTAAAGAAATTTCATTGGATTTTCAAGGATATTAAGAGATTTAATGGGATTTAATGGGATTTTGAGTAATTTTAAGAGATTTAACGATATTTTAAGGATTTAACGATAAAGGATTTAAAGGATTTAACGATATCTCACTAGATATTTTGTCAAAGGGATGTTAAAGGGATTTTAAGAAATTGAATGTAACTTATTCAGATTCTTGAGACAAGTAATTACAACTTTTTATGTTTCAAAAATTATAAACTCTAAATTATTTCGCATACTTTTGAAATCCATGAAAACATTTTAAAATCCTTTGATTTGAAATTGTTTATAGTCCTCTGAATCATTTTAGCAAAAGGAATGAAAAAAAATGAGAATTTAATCGCGCACGAATCATATAGTTGCTGTTAATATTTAAATTTCAATGTTGAAAAGAATTGAAATAGTGGCATAAAATATAATACTTAGTCATCTATCTTCAGACAAATAGTTAAATTTGATAGAGTATCGGATGACAACCATAGCATTTGATGAGAGTAATCGCCAAAGTCGTAAAATCGAAGCAGCAGATATTACGTGCTGACTGATAATAAACTTTGAAGTGACATTAAAAGCTACGATCGACCTCAAAAGGGATGGGAAAAGAGACGAGGATTTTGAAGGATGATGGAAACGATATAAGTTTACAGTGAGGTACATAGGTATGTTAATACAAGACATAAATAAAGAGGCTCATTCGGTGCCTAATAGGACGCTAATTGTGATTATATACAGCAGAGTCACGCGGATACAGCTTATTGCGGTTTATATACCTATATAACATTTATTGCTCTCCGCCTGACCGGTCGACTCCAGAGGAACAAAAATTCACATCCCTGGGAATTTATAGTAATAAAAGATGGAGATTTATCGAGCGTTGCTGAGTTACAAATGATCCGATATATTCGAGTTCCTAGGGTACCTCTAATGGTTAATTCGTGCTAAGAGCTTAGTCTCGACTCTTCTTTCAAATTGATTTTGTATCCATGTCGATAAGTACCTTATCTAAGAATCGAATATACATTAAAAAAATAAAAATTAATATTTATTAAATAATTTATGTCTAGACTCTATTTTCCTGGGAAAGCTACCTTTCGCAATTTACCATAGTTTAATAAAGTGGATTTTGTAGAGATTTACGTTCCCGGTTTTATTAAGTGTAAAACTATTACACATATTTGAAATTTGTACCTTTATTTCTGTAAATAATGCAGCATTTGTGAGAAAATTATTAAAATACCGTTATTAAGAGAATTTAGATGTGAATATCTGGCTAAAATTTCTTGACAACCGTGAAGAAAGCAGACTGACTTGTCAAAATTGCATTACGCTTTTTTATTATATTTTTTAAATACCCATTGTGAGAATTTCATTCCAGTATATCTATATCTTCATCTATCTCTTCTAATCTATCTGTCTATCTGCCCATGTTCTCCTACATTGAAGTTCGTTAACGGAACGCTGAAATCATTTTCTTTCACTCTCCTATATTTCCACTATTGCGATTCCTTAATTGCCTACGGTCAAAGCGAATGCTGGATCTAGAGATATCGATCAGCCGGCAATCGGATGGGATAAGCCTGGACGAAAGATATATATATATATATCTGCACACAGACATAAACGAGGGAAGATAAAAAACGCAGGTATCGTGGCCGAAGAAATGGATAACCCATAATGCGGATAATCGGGAGCAATTGCAATCATTTTGCAGTTTTTTCTCATTCCGTTTGACATGGAGTGAGCGCACGAAATCCAAAACCAGTTTGGTCGGTCGATTAAATTTAATGAAATTGTTCCAAAGTTTTACTTTAATGAATAATTGAAACCTTTTCCCATTTATCTTCTCTACTACAATTTTTATAAATTAATATAATTCGAATTATGCATTTTTTTAAGATTAGGAAATTCTTCCCTTTATCTCAGATAATTTGTCTTGATCTTTTCGTAGGTCCTTATCAGTTCTGCGATATTCTCAGCTTATTATATCTAAATTCAATCTCCTGTTTGTTTGGAAGTGAAGCCAAATCGCGATCTGTTCGCCAATCTCGTTTACCGTCGTTTTAACGTCAGCTTGAAACACGATAACGCCCTATTACTTGTGTCACCCTCTGTTAGAAAACTCGCATCACGAACCTCTTTTCTTCTACAGCGGCTCTTCGCTGTGATATTGCATTATCAATTGCTTTGGATATACGTATATATGGATATATAGATATATGTATATATGGCTTGTTCTGAATACTCTGCTTCGCGTAACCAAATCTTCCTTTCAGCCATATAGCAAACCCTTGTTATACTCCCATGTATATGTCAAGATTCTGTCGAAATAATGTCGACTTACAGTTTCCTGTCTAATAAAGCACATCAGCAAATTTGAATTCAAGATCCTTCATTTCCAGGAAAAAATCTCTTTTCTTTCATAATTTATTATTTAATGATATTTAGGGCGCTCTCTGAAACTATTGGAAATTGTTTTTTTTTTCACACTGCAACATTATTCATTATCAATTCATAATGTAATTCGACCAAGGGTTTGGGTGGTTCAGTAATATATGGCATCGATTGTTGAAAATTTGCAATTATGTATCGAGGCGAGAGCGGAAACGGATTTATATAAAAATATTAATGTGCTTATTATACTCTTTATTTAGGTCATCGAAAACTCGATTAATATGTTCTGCCAAAAATCGTTATAGGAGTAACGAGGCGTTGAAGAGTCGAGAATGGCTGTGTACTCATGGATAAAGTCATTGTGCACATAACGCGCGGGAAACTATAGGTAATAGGATCGATTTAACATCAATGTTTGATCGTATCAGTTAATATTATAATGAGGATCTGTGTGTACGTACCTCGTTCATTGCTCGGTTGACTCAACTAACGGAAGTTTGAGCGATAAACGACTAGTTCGATTAATTACGTCGTAATTTATACTTTTTAGTTGTCACGATTAATAAGGTAATGTTTTGCGGCTTTTTACGACCTTAGGGTAATATTCATGCATAAACGGTTTCTATGCTGACTTACTTTTATGAGCTGAACTACTTTTTTCATTTACAAATATAGTTTAGCATTCTCATGTAGTTAACTGTTCTCATGAAGTTAACTGCTGTCACATATTTTTCTGTTAACTCTTTCTACATCCTATCTTTAAAAAATGATGTTATCATATATCCATCACATTTTTGTCAAATATCTCGAAAGTATCGAGATATTTGATATTTTAAAGTATTATTGTCGAAAACCAGATTGGTTTTTCAAAAATTTTAAGGGATTTTACCAGATATTGGGGTTTTATGAAATCTTCAGAAAGTTAAAGGATTTTGACGAGATTTAATTATATTTTCAGAAATGTAGAAGTATTTAACGAAATTTTCATTGGATTTTAAATAATTTCGGAGAATCAAGTGATTTTACGAAATTTAATGGAATTTTGTGAGATTTCATGCGATTTTCAGAAATTTTAAGAGAGTTGATGATATTTTGTGAAATTTTGAGTAATTTGAGGAACTTTTAAGAGATTTTAAGGAATTTTACGAAATTTCTTTGGATTTTAACATTTTGAGGTATTTAAAGAGATTTAATGAGATTTTAAGTAATTTTAAGAACTTTTAAGGAATTTTAAGAAATTGCATAACATTTTAATCAAATTTATTGGACTTGTCGATGTGTTGGAGGATTCTAAGTAATTTAATTTAATTTTTTAATTTTTCTAAAATTTTTTTTTTTAAGAACTTTAAAGTATTTAATGAGATTACATGTAATTTGGAATAATATTAAGAGATTTTAGGAAACTTCATGTGTTTCTGAGTATTTTTAACTAATTTTAAGAAATATTTAGTGATTTTACGAAATTTGAAAGAATTTCGTAATATTTCATAGGATTTTAAGTAATTTTAAGGGATATAACCATAGGTGGTGGAATTTGAAGAATATCTAGGAATATTAAATGATTTTAAGAAACTTAAAAGAATTTCAGGAGATTTTGAAGGATGTTAAAAATATTTTAAGATATTTCATAGGATATTAAGTGTGTAATTATAAAGACATTTAAGGGATTTTAAGATATTGTATGGTTTCTTAAATAACCTTTTGGACTTTTAAGGGATCAAGGGATTTTACGGAATATCATGGAATTTTAAACAGTTATAAAATATTTTACGACATTTTATGGGATTTTAAGTTATTATAAAGACTTAAGGGATTTCAAGGGATTTTACGAGATTTCATGGAATTTTCAAGAGTTGTAAGGTATTTTAATCACATAATAATAATTTTAGAGGATTTGACCATATTTTGTGGAATTTTAAGTAATTTTAAAGACTTTAACGGTATTTTACGAAATTTCAGTTTTGATTTTCAGGAATTTTATTATAAAAGTTTTAATGATACTTTATGGTATTTTGAGTAATTTTAAGTAATTTCAAAAAATATTGAGTAATTTTACCAAAACTTAAACGAATTTTATTTTGAAATTAAATTTTAAAAGATGATAAAGAGATTTTAAGTGTGAAACTTACGGATATTCCTGAAATTAAAAAACGAATTACAAGTTTTTATATTTCAAAAATGATAAATTCTCAATTATTTTGTATAAATTTGAAATCCTTAGAAAAATTTCAAAATCCTTTGAGAAATTGTTTAGAATCCTCTGAATCTTTTTAGTAAAAGGTTCATAGTTGCTAGTTAATTAAATAAACCGTAATCGGAGTTCAGTTTTCAATATCTTTATCAAAAAATATAAAATTCGATTAATTTGAAAAGGACTCTGGCTCGTTTGTATTCTTTCAGAATTTTTGACAAGTACACCTACCGTTGTTTGTAACCAGAGATGCAGAGATGTAAAACAAGGGAGCGTACAATTCCAAGGACGATTTTTCAACCTCGCGGAAGAGCTGTGGCTTATCACGAAGCCGGGGATGTTTTTACGCATACTTATACCCCAAGCAAATAGTGTACGCGACAGTGATATTTTACCCCAGGAGCCAGTGGCATTTCAGACTGTCGTTCTGGTTTAGCGCGTCACTTCAGAGGTGAAAGCACGCTCTTCATGTGAATACAGAATTATAAAGGCGCTTGCCGTGAAAAATAAGAAAAATAAGAACAATCGTGAGCACTGTTCGGTGTTCACTTACGTGCAACCCTCGAACACGCGACATTATTAATCATCTGTTTTATGCTTAGTTACCAGACATTTATTGTAACGTAACAACGCAGAGAAATTATCTGTCACAAAAGCGGTCGATATAAACTTCTAAATAGCTGCACTATATTTCATTGAAATTGCTACATATATATGAAGCCGACTTTCGGAAATCAGCTCGCATAATTCGCTACAGAAAGAGCTTATGAAGCTAATAAATGGAATTTAATGCTATTGATTCTGTCAAATAAAAAAAAAATAATAATAACCCGATAATATCATAAAAAATACAATTGCATTCTGACAACTGTTATAGGTATGCTTGGCGGTTTTTGTGAATTCTGATGTCCATAAATTGCAGAAATGCAAAATTACATTCTCTTCCATTTGGGATTATTTGATCGAGTTTATTATTTGATTATTGAATTGAACGCATGGCACATTAAGCATATCGCATTATGCCCTCTTTTCATGCGAATTTTCCAAATGCAATACGCTGGGTTGCATGTCGGTGTTCCGATGCATTGTTCGGATAAACGCGATGCTTCTTGCACTGAATTTATGGGGTACGGAACTTTTCAGAGCTGATGCTGAGAGGCAGCGCTATTCAGAAGCGTTTGAATTAAATTCCGGCATATATGTATGTATAGCCGCAGTGCTCTATTACGCGAAAGTTGAAGCGGCGGGATTTCATGTGTCGCTATGCGCTTCACTGACTGTATCAATAATAACAAATGAAAATTGAAATTGAGTTGAGGGTCGACATTAAAGTGCAATACCATGATTTTCCCGGATAAATATATAATACTTAAAAAATCGCTTTATGAACCGATATCAAAATAAAGTTTTAAAATATATAAAATCGAACTTTTTTTAAATACAAGCTCTCAATATCTTCCTTAGTTATATTGCCACCGTTTTTTAAATTTTCAGTGATAGCTTTTACACCAAATAGGAAAAGTCGAGATATTTTTACGACACGCTTAAGGTTTGATCCCGTCAAGATTGCCTTTAAATAGAGGGGCAAAGTATAATAAAATTTTGTTACGACACAGGAGATTGTTATCACAAGAATGTGTAAAGCCTGAAGTTTCAATCTAGAAATTTATCGTGTTCAACCCTGATATTCCGGGCAACGTTGCCAAGGAGCAAGATCGATGCCAACGTAAGCATTAAGGGTTGTTTAATGCTTCCATCGCGTGTTGAACAAACGGGTTCACGCGTTGAATAGACATTCACAAAGAACGCATTACAATTTTTCCTCGACTGCATTCGGATATTGTTTTCAACTGCAAGAACAATTCACTATATCTCATTCTATATATATTTTTCCACTCTCAGTACTTTCTCGCTCTCCCTGTTAAAGATTAAATGATAAAGCGCCATTTATCCGCATTTCTGCCTTTCTGAAAGAAGACTTAATCTTGTCAAAGACCTCTTTGGCGGCATAAAAAAATCTACTAACTCTTTAGCTGCCGTGTATCTTTATTTAGTTCAAGTAACATTTATCTTGGCGATTTCTTGCGAAAGCCCCCTGGAGATGTGAAAAGAGGGAAAGCAGCTCTATGGCGCGATTGATTTTAGTTAGCGGCTTGCAGAAAAAGTGCATGTGAGGAGGAGAGGGGAAACCGATAAATTTGAGGGAAAGAGAACTAAAGTGAAAGAAGGAGTACGGAGCATTAATTTCTAAACTTTATGCAGTCCTTATTAGAATCTCTGCGGGAGCAACGGCACAGCTGCCCCTAGAAATATTACACTATTTTTCGTTTGGCGAGTTATTTGCGAACAGCGAAAAGTAGAGAATGCGGAATAATGCGCGTTACATAAATTGCACGTGGTTTACTTCCTACAACAGTTGTTCTGACTTGAAACTCTTTCCAGAATCCTGGAGACTTAGCGTTAAAATTAAATTGAAACCATTCTCACATTCTTTTCATTTTTGTTTCAGGACAACATTGTATACTCGTACCACAATTGAAAATAATCTTTAAAATGTCCGGTACTTAAAACGGAGACATGGATAAGTAATAATTGCCACCTCGTGGTCACGTCTCTGGTGCACATAATAATTTAGTGTTTCGCTCGAAAGATCCAAAGACATACTTTATTTCAGCAATAACCATAAATTTCTCACTCGTGTTACATCAAAGCTTTTCGTGACGGAGATATACGGTAGATCGAATGACATAACATGATATCCTGAACAGGCTTAGAGGTTTCGGATTGACCCTGATTATGAGAACGACCTCTGGGAATCTAACGAGCGCGAGCGCAATTGTTAAGCAAAGTTTTAAGGCAAAATCGATGAATTGCTCGCCAAGGAAAGTTTGTTAATAAATGTTTGTTACCAACAATTTTCAACGATCATCGACGTTCGTTTGATCAACTTCAAGGCAATTTCGTTCCCGACAAACTCTCCAAACTATCAACCCCAGAACAAACTATACCAACTTATCGTTAGTTACGTTTACGGGTAGTCAAGTACACGTAAATGCATTTTTCCTACCTTGTAATATACGTGTGTATAAAGACGGGGTGCCTTTTCACGACGGAAGTCTATAAAAAACGTACGTGAGGGATGGCATGCATTTTTAAGGGTAGTAACTTTGTCGACGATCCTTGCAATGCAACTTACTGCCGTCTTTGCTTTTTATAGGGCCTTCGTGCTACGAATGGTCTATGAGCTGTATTATTAGTATTATTAAAAAAATATTGTTTAGAACACTCATTTGGATTTTTATTGATATATTCATTAAATTCGTATGTTTTTAATAAGTCGCAGGAGTATATAAATTGATTTGAGTCGAGTTAAACTGAGTTCGAGCTGAATACAATTTGCACACCACTAATAAGTCGACTGTAAAATTATTCACTTGGCCAAGCCTGCGTTGTTGCACGCGATTTTTCGATTTAAATTACACAAGAAATAATTAACAACATCGCCCTTCAGCTTTTTCGTTATCATTAAAATTCTTTGAATAAAGATCCCCGTGCAGAAATTGCCCCATTTAGTTGTATTTAAAATATGGTTCTGATCAGGCCCTAGTCGGGATTTCTATTTTCAATCAATATATTTTAAGATAATAAGGCATTTATGGGACAAAGATATAGTAGTAACATCTCATTTATACGTTAAAACCATATATTGGGTAAAAATAGGGAAATTACAGCATTTTCCAAACTTGATTATTTATGAAAATATAAAAAATTGTTATATTTATACATTGGAAAATTAAGTAATATATTTATTGTTGACAAAAACGGACCCACTTCTATTGAAATTCTTTAAAATTCTTTTGACATCTTTTGGAAATCCTTTAAAAATTAAAAATGTTTAATCCTTTAAATTTAATTATTATTAAAAATCTCTTAAAAGCTAATTACTTTAAAATGTTGAAACTCGCCTATTTCTTTTGAAATTCTTTAAAAATTCTTTAAAATCACTTGAAATCTATTAAAGTCGCTTAAAGTTCTCTTGAAATCCTTTAATAAACCTTGATATCTTTGAAATCTAGTAAAATTTCTTAAAATACTATTAAAAACCCTAGAATCCCGTGAAATTTCTTGAAATTCCTTAATTTCTTAAAATCACTTGAAAAATTTTGAAAATCCTTTAAAAGTCTTTAATATCATTTAAAATCCCTTGAAATATTTAACAAAGTTTTTTAATTACTCTAGAATCGTGAAACACCTGTGAAATATTTTGAAATTCTTTAAAAATTCTTTAAAACCACTTGTTTCGATACAATTACCACATTTTTTTATAATAGGATTTTTTTCAGAAAATTAACTAGATATAAGTAATTATATATTGCAAATAATAAATCCATAATAGTTTCTTAATCTTAATAGGTTAAATTTCTTAATCTTTTTAATCTAATTTCCCTTCGTGGTGAATTTATCAATTTAGCATTGAGAGCGTGACGTGGGGCCTTTCCAGTTTTCCAGATAAGGATCATATTAGATCTAGGGAAAACTGGTGGAAAACTGATGATTATTTCAAGTACACTTCTCTGCGAAATGCGATTATTTTCTTATTTTAGAAAGTTTTTGCGGATTAGAAGTATCCAGGAAGAGAGTATGATTGTTCCAGGAGTAATAATAACGGAATTGGAGAAATCGGTTCTTGATTGAGTGGAAGTTGGTCAATGATCATAATAGTCTCTTTTAAATTATTGTGAGACAGTAAACGAACGCATTATTGCCACGATCTGCCAGTAAATCTAGATAATAGTTGGTCTGAGCTTTATACCTTACGTAGACCTATTCTTTGTTGTCAGTGTACATTTACGATCGATCCTGTTTCAAAGAAAGGAAAGGGACTTTAGTAAAAAAGAAAAGGGAGGTGCTGGATTGGCGAATTTCGAAGACAGGGTCGGTTTCGTCCTGTCTCTCGCGTTTATCCCTCACCTTCAATCTCGTAGTTTTAGTACGTTGTAAAGTCAGACTGGATGCTTTATATCAACACCACAATCATATTTCAAAATCTGTGTGGAGAGTCTCCCCCTCACACTTCTTCTATACTTTGCATGTTTTCCTGCAAGAGAATCACTGCCCAGTCTAATGTTTAGAGCTACTAAGGTCGCACGACATAAAAGACAATTTACTGCTACGAGATTCCGTACCAGCATCTTCCTTCCTGGACCAATCTTTGCTGTTTTAAAGCTCTACGTGTTGCTTTTAAAAATTCTGCTCGTCTTAAATTTGTCACCAGTGTCACGTATTTAGTCTTATTTTAGTTGGAGAAAAAGAGAAAATATAAAAAAAAATATAAATAATAATCCTTAGAAAGATTAATTGTATAAAATTATCGTTGACCCATATTTTTGTCCTATAAAAGAGTAAATCTTTTGAAAGTGACGTGAATCGACATTGAAAACAAAATACGAACACAATAAATATATACCGAGAATGTGAATGTATAAATCAAAAAGCTGGGTCATTCGCGTTGGGATAAATAATTATTTTAGGTGTGAGTTGCTCGTAACTCGGACATATTTCGCACTCTCTTCAAATGAAAAATCCATTATCCAAGCGAGTGATAAATTATAAATTGAACATATTGTCACGGGCTTGGCATATTGTTTGTTGGATTAATCGTTTGATCCTTCAATATGTTCGACACGAAAGTCAAAGATTGAAATGATTTAAATCTTGCTTTATGTGCATTGATCGAGATTATGTTTTACGGTCAGTTAAGGAACAATATTCTGTCTTTCAGTTTTACAATGAACTAAATATTTAACTGTCCACAATAACAGCTGTGTTATAATTTATAAATTGATACAATTTTCTCATTCGTCATGAATATTTGCATTATTATTAAATATCTCATGATCTAATTTTCGCGGTGTAATTAAGTAACTACACTCAATTCAAATGCAGCTCTAGTTCGCGCATAGATTAACATATATCGATTTTAATATCTCATTTAATAAAGATATTATTTCGAATTGTGGGGGCAATTTTAATTAACAGCTTCATCAATTTACGAATATCCTCTGACGAGAAACAATGAAATAATTCGTAATAAATTTTGTGAAATGTGAATATACCGAGGTTTGAATGTTCAGGACAAGACAAAGTTTTAATCATCTTCATAATAGGCCTATTGACGCGTTATTTCCAGTGTTCAATATCCTCCTAAGTTATTAACTCCCTGTTAACCGATAGATAAGTTACCTTGATGACGACGAGCTTTTCACTTCCGCCTTTATGCAATAACTGAACTTCAATATACGCGCTTTCAGTTTCCTTTCAGCGGTATTAAAGGGGATAGAGATTCTATTATCATTTCCTACTTTCCTTAATATCTAGCAAGATATTTCAATCTTCAGTCCAAGATTAATCTATGAAAATTTCAAAATAGGAAATTAACTCCAATTACAATAACTAAATAAAAAGAGGAAAGTAACGTATGAATTGACATCGTCTATATCTCTTTCTGCATATTTTTAAAAAGAAATCTAACTTGATGTTTATGTGGCTAAAGGAGGTAAAAGTGGGAAAACAAGTAGTAAAAATTTTCTAGTGACTTCATTTTCCTTGATGTATATGTGTGTCAGGAAAATAAAGCTTTTTTCCGTACAGATAATAATATTGCCCATGAAACCATAGCATTTTAAAATAAAATAGAGACATAAAAGTGGCTCACAGGTATACGAGATCGTGAATGCGCAGCATTGCTTTTTATGAGCACTTATATACATCTAATGTGATATCTACGTATGATGCGCTTGGACATTACTTTTCTTATACTGTAGATTTTTAAAAATAGTTTTGAAGAAAAACTGCTTTTGTATAAAAAAAAAGCAGTAACTCACATTTCCGATTCTCTTTTACTGTGTTTTAAAAATTTTTTAAAAATATTTTCACTTGTGTTAGATTATTAATAGTGTTTCATTCAGAAAATTTGATATATTATCCTTTCTCCACAAATATGTCGATGACTCCCGGTGTGTTCTCTCAAGATCTGGATTTTTAGAAAACAAAGTGTTTTGGCTGGTAGCCAGGTGCTCTTTCATTCTTTTATGGTCTTTTAAAGGGGAAGATTATTTTTCATCTCTCCTGATTTACAGTTGACAGGCCACGTACTTTCTGCCGCTTTATCATATTATATGCACGATTCAGTACAAATACTTCCAGCTCACTATTCACACTTGTAACCAAGAATTTTCACTCCAGATATTTTACTTTGACCTACTTACATTCATATTCGCGCTGGGATTCACTACCCAGTTTATTTTCCTGAAAATATTACTTCTTATAATATTACATTTGATATCTGTTTTAATCTATCTGCATTTTCAAAAAGTAGATAAATTTATTCCACTTCATTTCGCATTCCAACGTTGGCAAAATTAATAAAACAGTTTAAATAATATACCTAATAGTCCTAATATTTGATAGTATTTAATCACTTTTGGTGAAAATGAAGATAAATTGTGATTTTATGGTCCTTCTTCATCCTTCCATTATTATATGAGATTTACGTGTAAGTCGGAATTAGAGTCTCCGAAGCCTATAATTAATCGGCCAAGACAGGATGAGCTTACTGAATTGACGATCGAGAAAATAATGCGTCAAGGGTCACTTCAAATACCCCTTCTGAGAGACTGTCCCTTTCAACTAACGTATTTGAAGTCCTTTCCCTTCGAAGAAAGTGAAGGGCTCTCCTCTTCTAAGCCTAACCATCCACTACGGAACATTCTCTCTGCAACCCTCTTACTCAAACACACTTGGATTTTTCTGTAACTGTCTTCGAGCCCCACTTTTTTTTAGCACTTTCTGAGACTCTTGTCTGTCCCTCATTAATTGCCCCAATTAAATGCTCGCTACAAACGATTTCAACTCACAATTTTTAGGACTGATTGACTTCTAACCGTTGCCTTTCCAAGACTACCAAAGACCTTTGCAGTTTTTTTCTCTAATGATTAAGAACTTCTAATTGGAACTAAATGATCCTTTTTAGTTGGATCGATACTAGACTGCCGGTATTGGAATTTGCATTTGATACAGATTGGCATATTACGACTGGCGCAGTACCGCGCCAGTTGTAAGTATCGACTCAATCCTGTAATTTCCACTTGGGGCAGTGCAACTTATCTATTCTAAAAAAATGATTGAATCGAAGTCGAAATATCGTAACGCCTATTCCGCACTCCTGATTTGTCGTATTAGTATCGATAGGGACTTTCGACAATTGATACTTGCCGATCGTTTATTTGAATTTGGTTTCGTTAATCATCATTAACTAATTTATTATGACTAATTAATAAATTAATTTAATAATTAATTAACCAGTTTTTCAAATAATACTGTACACAACTATAAATACGGTATTTTTTTTTAAAACAAAACCACAATTAAATATCAATACAACTGTAAACGTAGTTAATTTTGAAAACAATCTAACAACTACTACTACTACTACTATTTCGTGAAATTCTCAAGGAATTCATGCAATTTTAAGAGACTTTTTAGAATTCTAAGGGATTTTAAGAGTTTCTAAATGTTTTGAAATTTTGAGGAATTTTAAAAGGTTCGTAAGAGTATTATGGGGTTTTAAGAAATTTTATGAGATTTATAATAATTTTAAGTGATTTCAAGAGATTTTTCTGATATTTAAAAAATTTTGTGAGAATTTTAAAGGATTTCATGGAATTTTATAAGATTTCCAATAGTTTTAAGGGACTTTACAGATATAAAGGGATTTTCAATGTTGCCGTAAAATTTCAAGAACTTTCTGGGAATTCTAAGAGATTTTAAAGTTTGTCATAGAATTTTATGGAGAGATTTCAAAAGATTTTTACAATTTTTCAAAGATTTAGTAGAATTTAAAAGGATTTCAAAGGTTGTACATTTTTTAAGGGCGTGGAATTTTTTAGATTTTATGGATTTTTATGAGATTTCTAATAATTTTAAAAGATTTTGTAGAATCGTTAACGATTTCATGGAATTTGACGAGATTTCTAATCTAAAAATTTTAGGATTTTTTAGAGATTTTCATGAATTTTAAGGTGGATTTGAGAAGATTTATGATTTTGAAAATTTTTGTGGAATTTTAAGGGATTTTAAGGGATTTTAAGGAATTTTAAGGGGTATTTCTAATATTTACAGTGTAAGTCAGTTTTTAGTCTTGTTTTAAGATTTCTTAGTCTTAAAACAAGACTAAAAACTGACTTAAACCTTAATTCAGCCTAAAAACTGACTTAAACTGTAAACACTTTCAGTCCTTGTTTTTTCTCTGATATTATATGAATAATTTAATTTGTGCGGAAAGTTTAGCAAATCTGTTACATCCGATTACAGGTAATCTGCGTGGGAAACAGTAACGAGCTTATTAAAATGTTTAATTTTGAAACAGCGGACGTGAACTAGAACACAATACAATTACATCAACTCTCTTAATTATTATCGTAACGCTGCAGAATATTAATGGGCTCTGTTATATTTTTGCGACATATAATAATTAAAACATTTCTATTACGTTATATATATCACATTAACTCATATGATTTTGCTTTTACTTATTATAAGTAAGATTTGGCTTAATCATAATTCATTAATATTCATCACAGAATGAAAATAGTAAAGCAAATGTACACCGCACAGCTTCATTGATTTTCTTTCATATATAGACGGATATAATTAACATGTTTAAAATTTTATGGATTTATAATATAGTTCCTGACACTAAGTTAATCCGCAAAAATAATTTGATAAATTGATAATGTGGAAATTGTGTTTTAAATTAATTTCGGTTCAATTAAATTCTCCCATTCCTTTAGAAGAGTTAATATGTACGTTAATTAATAACGAAATTGGCGCAATTGTTATTCAATGACATATTTACGATTAATTTCATTAAAATTTTGTAGCTTGAGCAATTTTTGTTTTAGACAGTTTTTAATTAATTATGAATGAAGTTATTAATTCATGCAGTAAATATCCATAATACACAAGCTGATACTAATAAATCACTATGAGCTATTCCACATACAAACGGGGATATTTGCAAACGTCGATCATAAATTAAGCGATACAACGCATTTAATGATATTTGTCTTTATACCTTGTAATAGAACGTGACCGATAGTATTGTGGAAAACGTTTCAATTATTCCTAATGCACATCGTCACTCATTTCTGTTGCATACTCAAATCCCAAGTACTAGTGTCAGTCACACAATAATGGATCCAGTCATCCACGAATTTTCAGCTGTTCTCTGTCAATCTATCGAATTTCTAATTATAACATTCTGGTTTGTAGCTCACTTTGTCTGCTTTGTATTATATATAGACAGTGTGCACGATAATTGATTAATTGTACTTTTTCAATACATTTTTTCGAGGAAGTGCACCATAATCAATTCAAGAATTCATCGAAGTGATTACCACTGTGATTCATTTTATCTGTCAATCGATTTTTACTCCTTTGCATTTTAATCAGACTGCAGTACATCGCAGTAGGCGTACTAATTTTTCTCTGAAAGTCAGATCACGTATTTTACCACGATTTCGTTCCGCTAACGAATTGAAGACTGTTAATTAAACTTAGTATAAGTTTTGATCATCACTTTGATACTATACTCGGAAAATTAGACTTTAGAGATGAAACTTTAAACTAAAGTATTTGATGTGCTGGAAAGTAACGAAAAAATTAACAAGCATAAAAGGTGCAGTAAATTATTTAAGGAAATTGTAGACCTTTGAGTGCTCGTTTGGGAGAAAGATGATCGTTTCTATTTAATCAGAGATGATGATGGGGAATTTTAATTGACACGCCTAATTATAGACGATAAACTAATGCTTGGAGGCGTGGTTGGACTACCCTAAGTTAGAAGAACGTCTTGAAAATCGTATCCACCCAAGAGCTCTCAAAAGTGCGCACAAGAAGAAAGCAACTCTCGAAACAACGGCCTCATTATTCTCAATTTTTTACTACTTTCCTCTGGCACTTTAAAGTCACGTTTGCGACCGGAAGTTCACCTCTCAAGTCCGATTTTTACTTTCTTTTAATTATGAACCAAGTTTCATGAATAGGGCGGCAAGCAGAGCGATTATGTGCCTTTGTATTAAATTTGAAGAATATGCTTTCGGGAACGAAAAGAGAAGTGGAAAAAAGAAAGAGAAAGGCTTCATAGGGTTGTATAAGTTTATGAGTGCCAGTCCTGGAAGTTATGCACGCAAATTAAATTAAATTAACTCGGCGGGCAGCCTTATGCTGACATACTGCGGGATACATATTGGTTTGGTGGGCAGAATGATTAATAACCCCCACGCATGTCACGACTTTTAAAAAATTGCCCACAAATTCTTTACGATTTACAAACATTTCTGTCAGATTCAGATCGAAAATTACATAGAAATTTCAGACCAAGTTATTTTATGCAAAAAAGTATTCAATCGTTGTCGAAGAACAAATGAAAAGTTTAATACGTAATTCTGTGATGGAATATCCATGAAACCGTTCTCTGATTAAGAGTGATCATTTGATTAACATCTGGGTGCTGAAAATTCAGTTTTTTATAAAAACGAAACTCAATTAGGACCAAATTAAAACTAGGGAAAACTAGCCAGGACCCCATCAAAATTTCTGAAAATGCATCCTATTTAATACATAGATTGAAAAAAATGACTATGTTCTGAGGAAATATCTTCAAGGTCAAGTTCAAGGCCACACAAAAGGTCGAGGTTGAGACCACACATTTCATTTAAAAATTAAATTCTAAAAAATGCTTAATGCACGTAATGTTCGCAATGTAATACTCAGACACTGAAATTGGATTTAAAACAATTTGTTGAAATTCTATGAAATAAAAAGAAAAAAAAAAAACTAGGAATGTGGCTTCAGAGTAATACCACAAAGTCGTGGGATATTTTTTGCAGCTACGAATGAAGGA
The DNA here is from genome assembly GCA_904066005.1 of Synergus itoensis. Classification (NCBI taxonomy): domain Eukaryota; kingdom Metazoa; phylum Arthropoda; class Insecta; order Hymenoptera; family Cynipidae; genus Synergus; species Synergus itoensis. Next base: position 346,645 of record CAJFCP010000112.1, on the reverse strand, counting down.
AGCCTGAGAAGAAAGAAGGGAGAACCTGGTGGAGGGAAGGGCGAGAAAAAGGCGTCAGTCGTGAGAGGGCACATCAGAGACCCATGAAATAATAATGGTATATATAAAGTGTAATTTAGCTAAACGTATGCAGTGTTGTATTGAAGCTTGGCTTTGAGTGCAGGGCCGATCCTACTTACTCGAATTTTCATCTTCTCATTGATTTTCAGTCCCAAAAGATATCTGAAGAACTGAATTTCAAATATCATATTCCATCATCAATTTCAATTAATGACCTTACTTTATTGGTTTCACTTTATTGGTTTTACTTTATTGGTTTCGCTTTATTGGTCTCACTTTAAAATGTACGGAGTCAGAAATCTAGATTATGAAAGAAGGGTTCTAATTCAGTCACGGAAACGACTTCCATATCTAAATGTGATATCTTTATGATAAATATAATATCATAAAAATTGTTTCTATAGAGGCCAAATTAGGACTTTTCCATCCGGAATTTTGAATATATTTCTTGCTTTCTATAAATTGCTTTCTATAAATGAAAATCAGAGTCATAATCGCTCAACTTAGTACTGATTTAGTTAAGAACTTCTGGTACAGTCAAAAAGGTGAGGTTTGTTGCGAAAAAGTTTGAAAAGTGACACTTTTGGGACCCGATGGGCCCATCCCTGAGTTAGATGGATAGCCCGAGGCCCGCGGTGTGTAAATTACAAGGTAGACGTTCTTACCTTCCACCATTCCCCTTGGCCCTTCAGCTCGCTCCAGAATCCCCCACCCCCATCGTCCCTGCCCCCCCACCCTTCCTCGGAATTCTCTTTCCCGAAGAGTGTACCTTCACGAATGCAACATCCGAACATCCTGCGAGCATCCAACACTTTATCCAACTATGATATGTACATCTTTCCAACAGCTACTGTATTGCAACTTTTATATATCCACCCTTCATCTCATCCTTCAGTGAAGAACTCCTTCACCGCTTCGATATTCCCCATTCAATTCAAGATTCTATGTATGGGTACTATATTAACAGTATCCGCGAAGCACCGCTCCGTGCAATCATTGTAAAACGTGGGTGAAATAGTTTGCAAAATGAGCATGAATTGTGATTTTATAGAGTCTAGATTGAAGAGAAAATTTAATAAAAAATACAAATTTTCAGATTGAAATAGAATTTTCAACAATGTTCAGATTTTATGAAGCGAGAATGGAATTGGAATATGACTGGTGGCATCCGATTGAATAAATCATGATTTGCGGAAGCGAATTGTCGCTAAGTGTATTAAAAAAAATCTTCACTGCCAATTGTGGATAAGGATTTTTCATTGGATTTACTGCTTTCAGTTCTCAACTGATTTCAATTGACTGACAGATTTAAAACCATTATACTTCATTATATAATGAGATCTAATGATTTTTTTATTAACCTCTCTAAAAAAGTAGGATAACGAAATGACTTGCAAATTTTTCATGCATTGTTGCAAACCTGATTGGCTTTTGGAAATTTATAGAAAGTAATGAAAACCCATGAAAAATATCGTGTCATAAAAAGTCGATTAGCATCCATTAACTCTGCAGTAAATTAATTTATCATTTTAGTAATATACATATAATAAGAATATATATATTTTTTTATGTGATGTACTGCTAATAAGCCTGCCAAAATGTTTCCAATATTGACCATAATAGTACTTTTTGTCAACACATGTAATATCCTCGAGCTGTCGCAAATCTAGGGTGACACATGCGTGAAAAATCAAGTCTCCGGGGAAGATAACATCTGTCGATCCATGACCACTTTCAACCCCTCTTCATGTACAACTCGATAATAATGCATGAAACATCTTAATAACAGACATTTTCCCCTTGAAATAAGGAATCTTTTGGTCGATTTGATGGCTGTTAAAAAAATTCGGCGAAAAGGCCCTCTTCTATTACACTTTCTGACATTTCAATATATATTTCGTGTAGTCCATTTGACTGCATAGAATTTGACATCAAACGTCAGTTTGACATGAAATATGAAATTGGTTTTAGAAATACATATTATAATACATATTATATTATTATATTTTTGCATTTGTAAATGCAATAATAATAATCATCATCACAGTAATGTGATAAGAGAATAAAAAGTAAAGCAATTGGGGGTTTTCTTAAAATCCTTCAAGATTGAATACATCCAATATTGAAAAAGTGGATTTCTTACAAGTGAAATACGAAAAGTTGTTTTTTATTTGATCCTGTCTGTGAGGATTGAACGGGTTACTCGATGTTGATCTTCCAAAAAAAAAAGCTCCAACCAGGCTCATATCCAAAGAGCAAAACCGAGAGGATATATGAAGAATCTAAAGTTCAGGGTCACTCGAAGCTATACCATAAATTCATCAGTATTATGTCAGATTAGCATTCCGACTGGGTTCATTGTCACCTTCCAAAAATCAATTCTACGACAAAAATTTATGGAAATGACTAATCAAAGAGTATCTCCATTTTTAATACCTCAGACATTTTAGTCTCTTCACTTCAAAAAATCTACTCTGCATCTAATTTTTAGAAGCATTTATTTTTAGATGCATTTTTTTTTTAGATATGTTATTTATTTTCACCCCTTTGGTTAATGTAGTAACAGTTGTTTCAAATCGAGAAGAAAGGTAAAAAAGACATGACCCATACAAATATATAATCGTAGGAATAATCATGTGGGGTTGCGAAGCGTGTTCGATTTTTATGGGATGATAACGATGACATCTTTCTCTAAATTGGATACGGAATAAAACGTGATATGCTTATTTCTTACACTCTCTGCCTTTCCATTAAATTGATTTCTTTCATATTAAATTCCAAACTCAAATTTTCAAATTTTTTTTTTACAATTATATTTGAAATGTTAAAAGAAAAAGTTAAATCTGTTGGAGAAGCTTTAAGAGAGGAAGAGAATATGAAATGTTTCAAGAGGGAAGTAATTAAAAAGTGTGCGCGCATCGTTTTGAAAATTACAAAGGAGTATGACAAGGGGATATTACGATTTCTGTGCTCATCTTTCCAGATGCTATGATACGTTTCCTCGAAATGAAAAAGACGTGCGACGTTGCGTGAAGTGAAAATCTACAAAAGCGCAAATAGTGGCGAACGATATTCGCTGCCAGCTGTCTGCCAAAAATTCATTAGGAAATAGTTGCAAAGCATTCCCGTGTATTTGTGCATTGTACAGAAATCATAATATCATCTATAGTTCATCTATATACTATTTGGGCGGGAATTGTTTTTCTGGTCCAGAAAATCTTTCGAGGAATTAGAGTAATTCACTGAAATAAATTCAAATATAATACAAATACAAATACAGATAAAAAAAGATTCAAATGCAGGCGATAATGAAACAGAGATACGCATGTATAATATATTATACAAGATGTAATTACAGTAATTACAAATCAAATTATACCACCAAATCTATTAAAATTCAAAATTACATCGCAATTATCAATTCAGGTTGTTTGTTCCTGTAGATGAGCATACTGCGGTTAATATTGGAGATTTCCGATATTCAGAAACATACATGCGTTAATGGCTAACTGTACAGCGATTGGATAGCGATACATGTCAATTGTGTGCATGTAGTTATACTATGCATATTGCATATCCCTTACATGAATACCATGCCTAATATATACCGGGAATAGTTCCACTCATTAATATAGTTCCATCTGATAATTACATAGTCAGAAGTCATGCCCTCAATAATCTGAATTTCAAACTCGCTTTGTTATATCCTAACATATCGCTTTCAAATAGACCATCTGTAATCAGAATTCCGATATTTTCAACCCAAGAGAATTATTTAATCACAAGTACATAAATTCAATTTGTTTCCAATTAATGAAATTATTTCAATCATCTCGAATATAATTGAATCTAATTTATAATAAACTTTAGTATTAAGTTTCTTGATTTTTTTTCTCGTGTGAGAAATTATAAACAATAAAATATGTTCAACTTCTACGAAAGGGTATAAGTTACGTGTCTATAGGTGGAGGATTGTAAATGTATGTTATAAATAATGCAATTCGTAGTACAGTTAATCGCATAGTGAACTAAGAAATATTAATCGGCCTTAGAGCTCGAGCGCATGTAATCTCATATTTCTCCGATTTCGTTACGCTCGATGATTCCGACCCCTTCCTTCGAAAGTCTATCGTTCATACATTGCCCATTACCCAAAATAGATTCAATCAAAGGAACATTTTGATATAACAATGGCTAGGGCCCTACCTCGTTCGCTCCTTAATCATGACGAATCGGTGAGATCGGACATATGCATTCGTGTGAACATAAACACCCTTGTAGCCATTTCGCTTTGTGCAATATATCATTGCTTCGGGCACTACAGAAAATATGAACACGATTATCGGCACATTATTATAATCGCAGCATGAAATTTTCGAATGTCTGTTAATATTATGTTCTTCCAGTGCAGACCAAAGATTCAAAATTCTTTATTCTTATTAAAGTTAATATTTCCATATCCTAATTTACGAAAATAGGTCTCGAGTAAGAATATAAAGACCTGGACTTTTTTTAAAGGACGACAAGCGTCTGAATGACGATAGTCAGGAAACTTCGCGTGTCAAAAGTAGCACTTCTGCTATTTCTATGGATGTTATGTGAATTCGCTAAAATATATTTTAGTTAACTCGAAACGAGTTTAAAGTTCGCTTTTTGCCGTTCTAATGATTGTGTGTGTATGTGAGTTGAAGCTATTATAGGAAAGCTAATCTCAAGGCAGGAACTGTGCCCTCAGTGGCAATTCTGGAAAAGTGAATTATGCATAATTGAGTTCTCTGCTGGTTGAAAATATATTTTCGGTGACAGGATTTTCGTCTCGAAATGTCTGTTAGACCGGCTTCCCTGCTTATCCTTGCTCTTCGCGCCTTACCTATTGCCAATCTCGTTTTCGAAATCCACAGGGATGGTTCTAATGAATCCCATTTCGCTTTAAACTTATTATCCAACATCCGCAAACGGATCCTCGTTTGGGGAGTATTATCTCCTACCTACAGTTCTTTACTTTCGTTAGAACCCAATTTGGAAAGTGAGTTCAGAACTTAAAATGTCGGTACAGTCAAAGTATGCCTTAACATTAGTCACTTGATTTTTTAGCACATTTCAATGTAAAATCCTAGTGACAAATGTTAAAGCATACATTTCTTTGACTGTACATACTTTCAAAATTACATTCTTAAAAAAGTGATGCTACCATATATCGAACACATTGTTTTCGAAAACCTGATTGGTTTGAAAATTGGGCGAAATTTGTGAATATACCGAATTTCACAGTATTTCAAGGAATTTTATGAAATTTATTGTAATTTTATGAAATTTTAAGGGATTTTACAATAATAATAATAATATATATATACATATATATTAATATTTTTTAAATATTAAGAAATTGAAAGGGTTTTGACAGGTTTTAATTAAATTTTTAGAAATTTTGTAGTATTTAACGACATTTTCAAGGGGTTTTAAATAATTTTATAGGAGAATCAAATGATTTTACGAAAAAAGGAAATTTTTAAGATTTTATAGAATTTTCAGGAATTTTAAGGATTGTCAAGACATTTTATGGGATTATAAACTAATTTTAAGGGATTTGATGATATTTTGTGGAATTTTAAGTAATTTGAGGAACTTTTAAGAGTTTTTAAAGCATTTTACGAAATTTCATTGGATTTTCAGGTATTTTAAAAGATTTTATAAGATTTCATGGGTTTTTGAATAATGTTAAGGAATTTTAAAGGATTTAATGAAATTTTAAGGGATTTTAAGATATTTTATAGGTTATTAAGCAATTTTAAGGACCTAAAGGATTTCAAAGGATTTACGAGACTACACTGAATTTTTATAGAAGGGATATCATGAGATTTTATGTAACTTTATGGGATTTGATATGTTGGGGGATTCTGAGTAATTTTAAGGGATTTGGTGAAATTTCATTGGATTTTCAAGAATTTTAAAGGATTTAACGAGATTTCATGGGATTTTGAGTAATTTTAAGAGATTTATTGAGACTTCATGAGATTTTAAGAAACTTTATGGGATTTAATGATATTTTTAGGGATTCTAAGTAATTTTAAGGGATTTTAAGATATTTTTTGGGTTATTAAGCAATTTTAAGGACTTTTAAGGGATTTTACGAAATTACATGAAATTTTAATGTAATTTCAAGAGATTTTACGATATTTTATGGGATATTAAGTTATTTTAAGGACTTAAAGGATTTCAAGGGCACGAGACAACATTGAATTTTTAGACAAAGGATATCATGAGATTTTATGTATCTTTATGGGATTTGATATGTTGGGGGATTCTAAGTAATTTTAAGGGATTTTAAGATATTTTATCATATTTAGTAATTTTAAAGACTTTTATTTTCAGCAACTTTAAGGGATTAGGTGAGATTTCATTGGATTTTCAAGAATTTTAAAGGATTTAACGAGTTTTTAGAGAATTTTAAGTAATTTGAAGGGATTTTAAGATATTTTATGATATTTAGTAATTTTAAAGACTTTTATTTTCAGCAACTTTAAGGGATTAAGTGAGATTTCATTGGATTTTCAAGAATTTTAAAGGATTTAACGAGATTTCAGAGAATTTTGAGTAATTTTAAGAGATTTATTAAGACTTCATGAGATTTGAAGTAACTTTATGGGATTTAATCATATGTTGGGGGATTTTAAGTAATTTTAAGGGATTTTAAGATATTTTATATGATATTTAGTAATTTTAAAGACTTTTATTTTCAGAAACTTTAAAGGATTAGGTGAGATTTCATTAAATTTTCAAGAATTTTGAAGTATTTAACAAGATTTAATGAAATTTTGAATAATATAGTTACAGAAAAAAATGATAGATAAAATATTTGAAAGTTCTTTCAAAGGTGCAAATCTTTGACCCAGCCTACAAAAAACTTCTTTGAGAAGTTTTTCTGAAAGATTTTTGAATATACAATCTTGGGTAAATCTTAATAATAATTCGGAGGCATTTGTCTCGCAGTCGGTAGTGTTTAATGGAAAATGTCGAACAGTAAACAGAACTCGGTTGATAAACGCGATCGGGTCGTCGCGGGTTGCTAATAAAATAGTTGTGCGAAGGAATGAATGGGCCGAGCGCGAAGTTAACTACCTCGCTTTCGACTGTCTCTGGGGAAACTATCAGCGAACAATTCAGAATGGTACCAACTGAGTGGAAGTGGTGCCGAGCTCGAGCAAAATGGGATGTGGAAGTCCGCGATGTTGGCTTGGGAAAGCCGACGACGAGGGTCGCGGAGTCCCTATTATCGGGAAATTAAAGCCAGTAACTCATCTCGAACCGACTTCTATTAGACTTTCCCTGCGGCCGGAGAGGTCGATATTACTTTCGATATGAACGAGCCACTAAATTAATATCCACAATGCACTGGCAATTATGAACGGCCCTCGCGACTCCGCGGGCTGAACGAACAAATGGCTAGAGCATCTGCGTTATTCAGAAAGCTCGCCATGGATCCGTTTCTCAAATCACACATACAGCTGCATCACCTTACATGTACAGGGACATTTATATGTGTAGGTTAGATGATTCGTGTGCGCTAGAAGCACCGATGTGACTCGTCCTACTCGTTACACCCCAAGGAGAACAATAGCACCCCTTGCGTGGGTGCCATTAAATGCCACCCTCGTATAGAGAGAAATATTACGAGATTGTTTTGTACACCACTGCGCAACCGAGACGCTGAGCGCTGAAACGCTGAATGAAACTGCGACGTGTTACAACATTTCAGAGGCGGAAAACTCGCATATTACATAAAGCTGTTAATGTGGGGACATAAATGTGTCGTGATGCCGAGGGAGTTCGCGGGTTCGCCAACGGTTGTAGAAATATTCCTACATATGAGCAATGGCGAAAAATAAATGCCAACTCGCACCCCAACAAATTCCTTCCTGCGAAAATTGAATAAGGGTTTTAGAGGGCATCTCGAGAAAGCTTTAATTCCAATTTATGTAGTCTTAAATCAATTTCTTTCACAGGACAAAATTATAAGAATTCGTGGCTTTGGTTGAAATGTGAAGTAATTTATTTCTCTTAATGTGTATCTTTTTGCGAAGACTCAACTGAGAAAATCGGTGGGATTTCATGAAAACCAGCATTATAACAGACTTAGAAATACTTCCTGTTAAAATGACAATATGATAGAATGACAAGTTCCTTAAGTACTTTGGCTCTTCTCTTAGAATTAGAATATATATAAGATTCTTGGCACTTAATACCTTCTTAGATGGAAAGCTTTTAGGCTTTCATCTTCTTCTTCGAGTCAAGAACACGACATGACATAATTCTGAAGCTGATATGTACTTGATTGATATATAAAAATTGTCCACTTTGAGATTTTAAGAGCAGATTAAAGCTCAGTATAAAAATCGAGATTTTCTTGAATATTGAATAAATAAAAAAATGAATGTTGACGTTAGAAAGCCATTAAATTTTTAATGTTGGTGGAAAGATATATTTTTTGATTGCAGAGTGGTTCTTCACCTAATGGCTAGTTAAACAAGTTTGTGGATAGAAGAGAAAGAAGACGATGTATAGATTGATAAAGAAAAGGGGGTGTAAGATTGTAAGGGTAAGGGTAAAAGGTTGTAAGGGTATAAGAGTGTATTAAGAAGCATAGAGCGAATTAGGACCAGTCTGGCTATTTCGGGGGATTGGCACGTGAGTACGTGTCTGACAGTTTTCTCCGCATTTGAACTGGGCACCCATCGTTTCTTCCGATAGAGCGAACGTGAGACTCCTTTCAACTTGGTCGAAATCTCGGGCAACTCGAAATCTCGGACAGATTTCAAGTATAGATCTTCACACCGAACATCCTTCGATCCTATTGATATGTGACCCACGACCCCAAGAAGTGTATTACCATGCTTCTCGACTGGGGAACAATAGCCTTACGCTAGATTTCATTGAGTTCCAACACTTCACTGGTAGGTTGACATACAATGATGCCCCATCGGAAATCCCATTTGAGTGACATCCCTTTTAGCATATTCACTCCGCGAAGCGATGTAAATCTAATATGGTCTCCTGAGCTCTGATTTTTCAAAGAAAAACAATCTGAAGGAGCAAATTTAGAAGTCGAATTTAACTTCTTTTAAGCAATACAAACCTTTTTTCACTACACATTCATATGCACATAATTTTATTTCTGCAAGTCATATATTTACTCTCTAAACCTGAATCAGCGAAATTTTCACTGTTTCAATCAGTGAACGATATTTTCCTTGGCAAATCAGCGAGAAAAATTTTTAATGTATTTTTTGACGCATGCGAATTATCCACAGGCAGAAACATTATATTATACATTATTAATAAATTGTTTTAAAGATTGTTTAAAGAAAATTTATAAATTTTTGTACTCGAGATTAAGTGTGTAATAAATGTTTATTTTTCAAAGTATGAAGAATTGAAATCTATTCTTAACCCAAGAATATTTCCAAATTTTGGCGGGGAAATATTAACTGTTAGTCAGCGAAACATTCACTGCTAATCAGCGAAATAAATTTTTCGCTGATTCAAGCAGCGCATATATGCTGATTCGCAGCTGTATATTCCATGAAATTCTTTAAAGTTTCACACAATTGTTATAAAAATCTTCTGAATTCTCTTAAAGTGCCTTAAAATTTCTTAAAATTATTAGAAACCTGTCAAAATCTCTTAAAATTTCACAAAAACCTTTAAAATCTCTTAAATTTTCTTATAATCACTTAAAAGTCGTCAAAAGCCTGTAAAATCCCTAGAAACCTCTTAAAATTCCTCCAAATTCCACAACATTAAAAATTCCTTAAAATCCCTTAGAATTCTTTAAAAAATCTCTTAAAATTGCATAAATCCCTTTAAAATTTCACTAAAACCTTTAAAATCTCTTGAATTTTCTTATAATCACTTAAAAGTCGTCAAAAGCCTGTAAAATCCCTAGAAACCTCTTAAAATTCCTCCAAATTCCACAACATTAAAAATCCCTTAAAATCCCTTAGAATTCTTTAAAAAATCTCTTAAAATCTTTAAAAATTCCAAATCTCTTTTGATATTCTTCTAAATAATTTCGAATCGGACTGGTTGAATTTAGAGGGATTAAAGACGGTCTTAAAGATGAATGTTGAAAATTATAGGAGATTTTAAAGAATGTTGAAGCAGGTAAAACTACTGAAACTCATTTATAAAAATGTATATTTATTATGATCGTGGAGATCTGATGATCAGAAGATGTTTTTTGAATACGTAAGCGTGAAATTAGGCTTATCATCTTGGAAGTCACTTTATACGGAGATTAGTTAATTTGTTGACAAAACGGTTGCAATACGTATCAGACTAGAGTGCAAACCATGGCCACCCAGGCATGTTTAAGCTGTGACTCACCCCTCGAGATTGCAAGTAGTAGCCTTATAGTCCCAATGGCTTTACTAGCCCAGAGCTACGCACGCAATTACCATCCTTGATTGGATTAGATGGAGTCTTGATTCCAGTCGAACAACCAGAGATTCCAGATCCAGCGTTCGGTATCCTTCGTGGCTTCTGGAATTAGCTCTCCTGCCTAGATTTCACTGCAATGTTGCAAATTGCTTAATGTTACAAATTGCTTGTATTCAAGACTACCTTACATATAACGAAGCCATAAATAACAATGATAAATAGTAGTGAAGCTATACCAAAGAAAAATTCACTGCTAGATACTTTTTTTTGAAAAATAATGGGATATTTTAATTTCGTAGCGCAATGAATGGAATCGAATTACATTATTATAGTTTTCAGAAATCCTGTATTCGTTTAAATCTCTCGTTTTTAACTCGATCCTCGTATCGCTGTTTTTTACAGGGGATGAAATTTATCTGGTGTCTTGAAAATGTAGTAAATATGTATGCATACAAAATTCTGGAAAAATTCATTGATCACTTTTGAACCTTATACTTTATGATAAAATTGTGGAATATGATATTCGTTAAATCAGAATTTGAGTTTTGTCACACGCTGAAACATGAATCTGTTAAAGTTACAGATTCAGATCTGTTGGACATTTCTGCTATTTTAACAGATAAAATCTGTTAATCTTACAACTATATCTGTAAAATTTACAGAAATGCTTCTGTTAGAGTCATCGATTGGCTATAAGTATATCCATATGAATAAACCATGTTCCTAATTAATAATTGTTTCTAAGGCATTTATTTTTATGTTTGAAAGCAGATTAAATCTGTAAATTCTACAGATTTTTAGGAAGATTCAACAGATTTTTTTTCTGTGTGCAAATTTACCCCCTGATACGGGAATCGGGTTAAATATATCCGCAGAATATGAATGAAAAGTGATCAAAGTGGACCGAAACGGATCAAGAACACGAATTGGATAAAATTGGAAAAACAGAATACAGTAATTCCTCAGAATAATCCGAATTAAAAATGAATTTTAACAAAACACTGAATTCCAATTTCGGATATATCCAAAAGTATATACATGGAAAAAAGGACAGCTTGAAAGACTTTTTAAAAAATTTTAATCGAAATCGATGTTATGTAAATGAATACAGTTTATTCACTTTGGGTGAAAATATTACCATGCTCTCTAAACTTGAATCAGTGAAATTTCACTGATTCCCAGTCAAATTCCACTGATTTTCAGTGACTCTTTTCTCACGATTTTAATCAGTGAAAAATCTACTGGAAATCAGTGAAAAGTCACTGAAATTTTCAGTAGTTTAGTGACGATTACTGAAAATTTCACTGATTCTCAGTGACTTTTCACTGATTCTCAGTGAATTTTCACTGAATGAAATCGTGAGAAAAGAGTCACTGAAAATCAGTGAAATTTCACTGATTCAATTTTAGAGAGTGTACTTTGCTATTTTATCGCGCTGATGACAGTTTTAGCATCGCGAAGTAAAATTTTCATCCCTCTGGTGAAAATCAATACGTCGAAGGCAGACAGAGATTCGATCGAGGTCCGCATTGTGCGAAGAGGATCGGTCCCTGCACTTGGAGAAGGCGAGGGACTTCGTCTTCTTATGTATGGAGAATCGGAAGGAGAAGTCTGAGAGGAGAATGATAGCAGAAAGGTACAGGCTGGGAGCCGATATTATTACCATAAAATAATGAAAAGGGATCTGGGTGCATTACGACCAAGTCCATTATATTGGACGGCCGTCCTCCTATATACGCGGAGGAGGTACGCATGCCTCGATGGACAGATAGATAGTTTCGCAATGACGGAGCAAAAGCAAACCCCATACATTCACTGAGGGTGATACATATCCGGCCCATTGGTGAGATATTAGAGCCATTCAGGACCTTTCTTATACTTTCCTGAGCGATCCGATCCCTCACTAATGTTCGTGCTTCAAGGGCTGTGGTCAGTAACCGTCTGCTTCATACGACGTACATTTTCTCCAAATTCAGAGACATAATTATTACAATTGGTAAAAATAAAACCGGTAAGATTTATGTCTTATTTCAAAAAGCTCGGTTTTGGAATTCTTTGAAAAGTATTTCAAAATTTTAAAAACCTTAAGGAAATACACATTTTGAAAACTTTGTTATATGCAGAAGACGATGAGAGCCAATGAAAATTTCGATATTTACTTTTTTCGTATGGATATGAAAAATTACATAATCGGCCTTCTAAATTCAATAAAATTTCGTAAAATGATGTAAAATCTCTTAAAAGTTCCTCAAATTCCTTAAAATTTAACAAAACATCGTCAAATCCTTTCAATTACTTTATAATCCCATAAAATGTCATGAAATTCCTGAAAATCCCTTGAAATCTCACAAAATTCCTTTAAATTTCGTAAAATTACTTAATATTCCTTGATATTCTTTAAAATTCCACAACCTGTCATTATATTCCTTAAAATTATTACTTAAAATCCGAGAAATCTTACGAAATTCCTTTAAGTTTCGTAAAGACACTTGATATTCCTTAAAATTACATAAAATTACTGAAAAACCCATGAAGTTTTATTAAATCTCTTAAAACTACTCAAATATTCCATGAAATGACGTTAAATACTTTAAAATTCTTGAAAATTAAATGAAATCTCATAAAATTCCTTAAAATTTCTAAAAATAAAAGTTTAAAATTATTTAATATCCGATAAAATATCTTAAAATTCCTTGAAATTTTATAAAATTCACCGAAATACCGTGAAATCACTAAGTATCTCTAAAATCTCAATAAATTTCGTAAAACCTAATGAAATTTCGTAAAGTTACTTAATATTCCTTGATATTCTTTAAAATTCCACAACCTATCAATATATCCCTTAAAATTATTACTTAAAATCCGAGAAATATTATGAAATTCCTTTAAGTTTCGTAAAGACACTTGATATTCCTTAAAACTACTTAAAAATACTCAAAAACCCATGAAGTTTCATTAAATCTCTTAAAACTACTCAAATATTCCATGAAATGTCGTTAAATACTTTAAAATTCTTGAAAATCCAATGAAATCTCATAAAATTCCTTAAAATTTCTAAAAATAAAAGTTTAAAATTATTTAATATCCCATAAAATATCTTAAAATCCCTTAAAATTTTATAAAATTCACCGAAATACCGGAAATCACTTAATATCTCTAAAATCTCAATAAATTTCGTAAAACCCAATAAAATTTCCTAAAATACCCTAAAATCTCTTAAGTTGTTCAAATTACTTAAAATTCCACAAATATCGTCAAATATGTTAAAATTAATTTATAATCTCATAAAATGTCATGACATCTCTTAAAATTTATGAAAATCCCATGGTAATTTCATTAAATATTTCAACATTTCTTTAATGTATATTTCTTTAATGAAAATTGAATTAAATCTCATCAAAACCCTTTAAACTTCTTAAGATTCTAAAAACCCCAATAAAAGTAGTGAAATCCCTTAAAGTTTCTAAAAATCGCAATAAATTATATAAAATTCCTTAAAATAATATGAAATTCAGTATATTCATAAAATTCGCGCAATTTTCAAATCAATCAGGTTTTCGACAACAATATATATATATGTTCGTTATTTTCGAGTTATTTGATAATAATGTATTCGATATATGGTACACTGAAAAAAAGGTTTGGTCCGGACAACAAAATAATTTTGTTGGTATTTGTGCAACAAAATTTTTTTGTTGGCTCAACCAAATTTTTGTTGGGTCAAGAAAACGTTTTGTCAAACCAACAAAATGTTTTGTTGAACCAACAAAAATTTTTTTCAGCCAACAAAACATATTTTGTTGCACAAAATATTTTTCTCAGTGTAACATCACTTTTTTTAAATTGAATTTTGTTTACCTCAGCTTATTTTCGAAACCAATAATATCAAAAATATGCAAGGCTAAGAGGGTTGTATGTCGACAGTATAGAGTTCACATGACGAGGGTGGTCTGTGGTCACGCGAACCGTGTTGGCGAGAGAACATTATTGAACATTACATTTATAGATTTGCCTCGCAACACGCTTTACTCAAGTTCTTGTAATGTGTTGTGTTGGGCGAATACTGAACAGATATAGCAATGGCTATCGTAATGTGACACAGTCCACTACGACGTCAAGGATCGTTGCACGTGTAGGAATGGAACTCACACGTGCATTCGCAAAGGAGGGTGCGTGATCCATTCACGTCCGGTAAAAGGATCGGTAATAAAGGGTCATTAAACATAAGAGATTATTCGTGTGTAAGACGTACTTTTAATGGTCATTAAGAAAATTCGTCACTTTTGAAAGCACGTGACGTGTCGAATATTACTGCCAGATTTATAGCTATATTCCTGCGAGATTGCAGAAAGGTAATTGCACAAATCCGGTTAGGAATTCCAAAATTTAATTAGAGCACGTTTGACTGTGATTTTTTGTGCTCGATAAAAATTTCTGAAAGTGGCATATGTAAAAATGAGCTTTTTTCATTGTGTACGAAAATTTCATTGGAGGAGAGCACATTTTTATTCTTAACAGTAGAGGCGTCAATGAAAATTGGCAGATCAATAAATACGAGCATGAAAAAAACTAATAAATTTCGCATGTCGGGAATTTATTGCCTGTTCGGATATTGACGAATCATCGGAGATATATTGAGAATACATACAATGTATACCATCCTTTTTTATAAAAAATTTTTCGTCTTTAAAATAAATTAAATCTCAGATTTGTAAAACTGAGAAGTTAATGGTTTCATAATTCTCGAATATAATTTTTAAGTTATAAAACTGTCAGGCAGGTTTTGGTTGAGAGACAAGTGATGAGTTCAATAATAAATCTATATATATTTATAAATCTTCAAATCAATATTAATGTCTCTTGTTCGATAAGGGATGTGGTGAAGTGACAATTTAAATTAAAGAACAACAACCCCAAAAAATATAAGAAAGAGCGAATATACAAATTGTAAGAATCAATACCAAACTCACTATCATTCATATCATATATGTATATAAAATATATACATATCAAAGACGAATTATCCAGAATAAATAAAACATCTAGAATTTTGGTTAAATATGCCCTTACTACTTTTTCTGATTGACTTAATCAGTATTCTAGTTGTTTCAACTGGAAATTCTGATTTAAATAACCAAAATTCTGGTTACTTTAACCAGATTAAAAAAATTAGAAAAATTAATAAAATCACTTATCATTCGTGAAATTGGTATATAAAATCTGTCTCTGTGATTATTACGCTGTAAATAGAATTCGATATACTTTTCTAGAGATTCCATATACGTGATCGTAAAAGCTGTAATAACCTGGCAATATGTATACATATAAAGTACAATCAATATTAAATAGTTGCTTGCTATCGAAGATGGAGCGTTTCCCCTTAATGCTTAATTTCTTCAGATTAAACGTTCTTATGGCCTGAGATGCTGGGCTAGATTGAACTTTCTCTAGTTTTGTTTTTTCAGCGCTGGAAGATGGAAGGTAAATGCAAAAGCGAGCGAGTTATCGATCATCTTCGATGGATCTTGGACGATACCAATTCAAACACGTGGCTTGATTGAAGTACTCTTGGTTGAAGGTAAGGGGTACAGCTAAGGGGTGCGAAGTAAGGGGTTTCATGTCTCTCATCACCGGGGATTAAACTGTTATTGCAAACTCTCTGCAGCTTCGCTGCGGTAATAGCCATGGTAGTGGTGGTGTTTGGTAATGTCAGTGGTAGTCGTGACGTCGGTGGCGGCATATTGAGCGTCGCGAAATTAAAATACAGGGCAAAAGTTTGCACATTGGATAACGCCTAGCTCCGGCGTCAATATTGAAATCCGGAAATTGTGACAGGCATTCCCTTGATATATTCCTGTATGTGTGCTTCTGCTCGACAGGGCGATGGTCTCTCTTTCGCTTTGTCAGTGAACGCTACAGACGCACCAGCCATTCGACAAGTGACTCGTGATGTTGAAAGTGAAAATGTATATTTGCACACTCACACTTCCCGCAAAATAGTCTCAAGTAGGCACTCGGAAAATATTAACCTTTAAACACTCCAAACATTAGAAACACTCGAGCAAAGACGATTACAATTTACCTTACTAGCAGATCAACACGCGCGCGATTATTTATTTAATTTTTTACAACTTTAAGTCACTAAAAATCAATGAAATTTTGCTGATTCAAATTTAGAGAGTAGGTTTGAAACAACAATGTATTCGAGATTTTAGGGGCATTTCGTTACATCCCTTTTTTTAGTATTTATTTATTTATTTATTTATTTATTTATTTCACTTTAAGTATTTCAAGAGGTTTCTAGAAATTTTAATGGATTTTCACCATTTTCAAGTGATTTTTGTGAAGTTCTAAAAATTTTTAGGATTTTAAAAAGATTTCGTAGAATTTTAAGGCATTTCAGGATATTTCGCGCAATTTTAATGGAATTCATGAAATTTTAAGACATTTTTTAAAGGTAAGGAATTTTAAGGGATTTGAAATGTTTTTAAATTTTGAGGAAGATTATGAGGTTTCTAAGAACTTTAAGAGATTTCAACGAATTTTAAGCGATTTGGAAGGTTTTTGTGAAATTTTAAATGATTTGAAAAGGTTTCTGGGTGTTTTAAGAGATTTTAAGCGATTTTAAATCTTGTGAAGTTTCGAGGAATTTTAAGAGATTTCAAAAGGTTTCAGAGAATTTTAAGGGACTTTAAGGAATTTTAAATGTTTTAATATAATTTTCAGGAAGTTTAAAAGAAGACAAGAGATTTTAATAATTTTAAGGGATTTTCTGATCTTTAAAAGATTTTATAGAATTTTAAGGATTCCATGGAATTTAATGAGATTTCTAATAATTCTAATGGATTTTAAAGGACGTAAAGAGACTTTATAAGTTATCGTAGAATGTTAAGAATTTTAATAAGTTTCTGGGAATTTTAAGGTAATTTTATTGAGGGATTTCAAAAGAATTTCTATACATATATGATTTTTAAAAGAATTTGTAGAATTTTTAAGGATTTCATGGAATTTGATAAGATTTCTGAGAATTTTAAGAGATTTTTGCGAATTTTAACTTGGATTTCAAGAGATTCATGATTTTAACGGTTTTTGTGGATTTTCAAGGGATTTTAAGAGGTTTCTGGGAATTTGAAGGAATCTTAATGAATTTTAAGGGATTTCGAAGGTTTTCGTGAAATTTTTTTGCGCCCATAGTTTGTTTTTCTTCTTTCAACTTAAGTCATTCAAAAGCCAATCAGGTTTGCAACAACAATGTATGCGAGATTTTCGAGACATTTCGTGACACCACTTTTTTAAGATAGGATTATACGTTGAGAATCAAAAGAAAATTATTGACGATTAGGAAATGCAATAAATTACCAGGAATGGTTGTATGAAAGATTTATTGGAGCTTAATAAACTTTTATTGCTTTATTTCTTTCCTTTATGTATTTTGTATGTATATCTATGCCTTTATCAGAAAATCGACTTGGGAAAAGAGAAAGAAACTCTTTTCGCGATATTTCTCTTAGGGAAACAAGAAAGTAAGATTTTATATGTTCGTTCGACAGTCAGTATACGTAAGGTGGAGAACTGAGAAGAAAAATATGACCCTCGAGGACCCTCGATCCATAAGATTGGAAAGTGCCCGCAAGGGTCTCTTTTCGTTCTAAGCATTTGTCTCGCAGCAAATAATGCGTGTTATACGCGGACTAAAAGACAATAAAGTGCACATGTTAAAATTCGGTATCACCCAGCCACTAAAGCTCGACCTTGGAAACAGATGTTTCGCCTCTATATTCTCAGGAAAACCCACCAGTTTTCCACTTGTCTGCAAAAGTGATATAGAGAAAGCTACTTTGCGGGTGAATATAACATCCTGATGTACCACTGTGGTAGTGGATTTTCGTCTGAAACCGTAGCTTTAGTATCATTTGTGGGAGCTTTATTTAGTGTCAATTGTCTATAGTACTCTTGGGAGTCTTAAGATCCGTTACAAGCATTTTTTGAGAACGCTGATCAGACGTGACAGTTTCTCCTATAGTTTCAATATAGAATTTAATTCACCAACTGATTTATTTGTCTCTAATTGAATTTATGCATATAAAGTTCAAGTCACACGGAGAAAACTGGATATTAAACCGTAATATCTAGCTATTTAACTATGGGACGACTATCTAGATATTTAGATATAATATCTTGATATTAAAACTTAATATCCAGATATTAAAATATATAATCCAAATATTCTAACATCCAATATTTTAATGAGTGGATATTAAGTTTTAATATCAAGATATTATATCTAAATAGACTAGTTATACATTATTATGTACGTCGGAAATTAAATATTGCTGTCTTGGCTAAATGAGTAGAAAGAAAAAATAATTAAAAGAGAACAGGAGAATTTGATTCAGTCTTTTTGTCAGGATTCAATGGCTTATTCGGTGTGGTGGTTCGTTTTCACGAAAACGAACGTTACGTGTTCACTTGATTCCCACGTGGCTAGCGAGGATTCGATTTCAGCCCAGTTTCATTGCCTTCCTTCATTTTCTTGCTTCATCGAATGCACATCGTGTTGTGTCTTCCGCCACTTTAAACCAACTAAATTAAGGTTGGGTCGTGAGGTAAGACTGGTTATTCGGTCTTCGCTTTGCGGAAACTTAATTTCTTGACAATGCACCATATAACTACGAGTGGCTTCGTTTAACACACCTAGAAAATGACATGTACCGGGAACCTATGAACCTGGAAAACACATTTATTTCAAATGCACTTGGTCACGCTTCATTGATTTGTGTCTTGTTTATGACAAGTAAAGACTCGGAATTTTATATCTTATGTGAACGGAATTGATCCTTAAAGGAAGAACACGACTAATATTAACATTATTCACATTAACACTACTAACATTAAAAATATAATATATATAAATCCACTAAAAAGATTCAGAGGATTCTAAACAATTTCAAATCAAGGGATTTTCAAATTTTTTAAGGATTTCTAAAGTATAAGTAATAATTGAGCAATTATAATTTTTGAAACATAGAAACTTGTAATTCCTGTTCTAATTTCAGGAATCTCCATAAATTTCACAAAATTTCTTAAAATCTCTTTAACATCCTTCAAAATCTGGTGAAATTCCTTTAAATTTCGTCAAATTACTTAAAATTACTCAAAATAGGATGGTCTTATTAAAACTATTCAAATTTTTGAAAATCAACTGAAATTTCGTAAAATCCTTACAATTCCGTCGTAAAATCCCTTACAATTACTTCAAATTCCATAAGATGTCATGAAATACCTTAAAATTCTTGACAATCCAATGAAATCTCGTAAAATCCCTTGAGATCCCTTAAGTCTTTAAAATAATTTAATATCCCATGAAATGTTTTAAAATATCTTACAAATATTTAAAATTCCGTAAAATTCCTTGAATATCTTAAAATTCTGTAATATTACATATCAAAATATTCAATTGTTTTTGTTGAATTGGCGTTTAGTTCAATCGGTTTTTAGTTCGATTGAATATCTCTACCACTTTTTTAAGAAAGGAAACGATACTGATTTGATATGAATATTTCAGATTCCTCCTTGGGAATTCACACCAGCCCAGTGACTCTTTCAATAAGGAAGTATCGATTTTCGATTTATAAGTAAAATTACATGTGTATGGATCTCGAATATCTTAGAAGACATCCTTCAGATGATTCTATAAATTTAATGTTCTTTTTAAGGTTTATATCTTGAGCAGAAGCTCCATGAATCCAATATGTTTATGTAAGAATACATTTCTTGGACGGGTATGAATAAGTCATTCAACTGTCAGTAGCAATAAATGTAGCAGATTTGTTTATTCAGTGTACTAACAACAGCTCTTAAGTGAGCGTTTCCAATCGAAGCACGACAGGTCGCGTGGCACGAAGCACGTGCTCAACGAACTTACTACGTGTATGAATTATCTATACCGTGAAATTGAGGTAGCAGAACAGGTCGTAAAGAAAAAGCTAACAAGTTTCTAAAAAATTTCTGCGAAAAGCATTTATGGGACAAAAAATGATTTGAGTTTGTCAGGGTACAAGTTGAAGTGATTATAGTTTTTTGAAGAAATATATTACGTTAATTAGTTTTGATATGCATCGAACACGATTATAATTTAACCCTGGACATATCATTTCTAGACTTGCAGAAATAATTTATTGACGGTGAATAAATATGTAAATTAGTTCAGCTGCTTTGAAAATATACCAATGAGTTCGTATGTATTCAGCTTCAACTGAGTTCACCTAATGCGTTTTTCAGTAAAAGAAACCTGTACCTTACGGTTGGGTGCATTCGTTCTTATTGAAGCATCGCCCCTAACATCACCCTCGAATTTCGAAACCGTATGACATCGGACATTGAATTCAACTTCGTACCATCTGACACTTAATGGGATTCTTGAACATAAGTTTGAGTGTCAGGAGAGGATAGACTATACAGAACAAGGAACCCTTGAATTGTCGAAGAACCTCACACTCGCGAAGCCTACAAGTGTAATGTAAATGTGACTTATTTCTTTATTCTTGTATGTACTCTGATCAAAGTATATACATATCTAATTTTGTTAAAAAATTTGTTGGAAAGGAGATTTTCTTTGTGAAATCGCTGTTTACTTTGTTGAAAAGGTGTTGAGCAAAGGTCGAAAGGATGGAAGAGTGTTTGCCCAGACGGGTGCGCCAATTTCATTCTGATGACTAAGTTTGAACCGGATTTAATTTTCGTTTCGTTTCGGATTGTCTGAAGGATTGGACGCCAATTACAAAATGGAAAGTTAAGGAAAATGTTCGTCGAGAAAGATATTTGTAGATGAGAATGAAAGGGAGAGTGCAAGAATCCGAACGTGCCAATTCGACCCTTTGTTTACGTATGGAAATGAACTTGGATCAATGACGTTAATTAGTATTCTCTCTTTGCTCGCTGTTTTCTCTCCGTTTCTCTCTTGTTTCCTCACGTCCCTCGTTTCACTCATCCAATGTCCAACTTCAATCTCAACCTTGATAAGATGCATCCCTGCTAAAATATTTTGAATTATATATTCAAATAACTCGTCAAATTAGCGTTACTCATCAATGCAGCGTTTTTAACTTTGGGCAAAATTTTCCTGCAACTGACAATCATCAAACATGATTCCAATTTTAATAAAAATGTACAAAGCTTCTCTCTGTGCAAATATTAAATCTGCAGATGCATCTTTTATTATCAGCGCTATTGGCTCCCTGTGTTCTCTACACAAAAGCAAAAAAAAGCGATAGGGTAAGAATGGATTGTGCTCATCCATCAAAGGATGAATGAACGTGATGTACTTTTGTCTGACATGTATGCGAACAACAATGAAATGCAAAATCAATAAAAGGCAACGTGTCAAATTGTTAATACTCCCATTATTTTCGCTGCCTATTCAAATATAATATCCAATGATTCAAATGTCCTGGTTTATATTTCAAAGTGAAATATTGCCATTTTCAGCGCTAATGATTTCGGGTTTATCTCAATTCAGCGTCAGTGCTGTCCAACACCCACGATAAGTTTATAATCGCGATATCTGCACGAGCTAGAAACTGCAATCGAGCGAGGATGGCATATAATCAAATGTGCCAAGCCCTTTTGTCCCTTTCCCCGCATCACAGCAGCTCATGTATTAAACAAAGACATTATCCATCTTCTGCAATTACCGTTATTAGGAGTCGGACCGTCTCCATAACATCTCGATATAATTTTCACGACACCTTCCTCTGCACTTTAAGTCCTGCAACGACGCCAGAACAAATACCATGGCGTCTGGTGAATTATTTCGTTGGGCCCGCAAATAAAAGGGTTCTCTCGCACAAAAGCCTTGGGAACCCAATAAAAGATGTGCAGATTTCAGCCTTTTCGTTGTGTGCTCTTTTAGCTCTATACGTCGGCAAAAAAGAATTTGCGCTTGTTCAAGCGGAACAGGAATAACTCACTTTAAATTGGAAAAAAGATCTGGAAATATAAAAAGTTATATCATTCACTATTTTTAATGAAATTCAAAGCCTGGAATCCTATCTCAACGAAGCGATTTTGTGATTTTAAGAAATTTTAAGGGATTTTACCAGTTATTGGGGTTTTATAGAATCTTAAGAAATTTATTTAGAAGAATCAAGTGACTTTACGAAATTTAAAAGCATTTTGTGAGATTTCATGGGATTTTCAGGAATTTTAAGGAATATCATGACATTTTATGGGATTGTTAAGTAATTTTAAGAAATTTAACGATATTTAAGGAATTTTAAGTAATTTGAATAACTTTTAAATGATTCTAAGGCATGTTACGAAATTTCATTAGATATTCAGCTATTTTAAGAGATTGAATGAGATTTTATGGAATTTTGAATGTTAACCTGAATTTTTTTAGCAAAAGGTATGCAAAAACGAGGAATTAATCGCGCATAAAACGCGTGGATCAATAGTTACTAGTAGAAGTTAAAATTGGAATAGTTAAAAACGTTTAATCTTCAAACTACAGAAATATTGAAAAAAATTGTTGTATAAAATACTATGTACAATCGGCCCACGTCTAAACTGAATTCTGGTATCGAGTATCTCACACTATAATGTCTGGTCCAAGATTTTCTGGATGCACTGACATTTGTTGTCTACTTTCCATATTTACAGGAGAAAATCATTCTGCGAATTCCAGCCATGATATATGGAAGGTATGTTCAAGAATTTCTGGTCAAATCACTCCAGCTTAGCATATCAAAGCCTTTATCAACTTAGGTCGAACCCTTCGGAACGCGTCCACTGGTCAGAAGTTCCTCGAACTCAATATCCCTTTACAAATATAGGAGAAATGTGAAATGCAGAAATGTTCGCGAACAATGTACCCTCTAGATAGTAGTATTCAAATTCACCATACATTCATCGCAAAGCAACAGCGTATTGGCAAAGAAACTTGTGATCTCCATGAATAAAACATACATTCTAATATAATTATAAATTTACAAATAATGGCATGAGATTGTGAAAATTCCTACAATCTGTGAAAATAGAGATTTATCGTCAAATTACGTTCGAAATATTTTATGCTTTCCTCTAAAATGAAGCTTTACATTTTTACTTTGTACTTTTATAATGAATGTTAACTAATATAATATCATATTTAAATATATCAAAGTGAATATTGAATAGCTGTAATACCAGCGCAAGAAAAAGCTGATTGAGTAAATTTGCAAGTGCGCTTTTTCCAATTTTTACTCTAATTCGTTATCGGCTGAAATATTGACAGACTGATTCCTCTTTTCAATTACGACAAAACTCTTCCCTTTGGTTCTGTGTACATCCTCGAATCAACAGCGCGCATGTAACTCTAAATTTATTGTTAGTCAGAATTGGAAATTAAATTCCTTTTATTCATTCAACACGGATTATTAGAAATTAAATTTGCCTATATTTGTAAAAACATAAAAATATCCTCTCTAAATCTGAATCAGAGATAATGACATAATTACATGTTTTTAAAAAAGAGTAAATTGTCATTGGTATTTAAGTAATAAACGATCAAATACGAATAGTGCGGATGCCGCCATGTGCATTATATATGGGCTGGCCAAATGGTAGAGGGATTTGGGGCAATGGAAAAAAGCATTACATGAGTAACATGATACGACATATTCATCATAAACCATAACGCAGAACACCTCGGGCATTCATGGCACGTCAAAAATTCTCAAAGGAAACTTCATAAGATCTGCGGAAGCTCCTTTAAAGGCTATTATTATTTTCGTTTGCGCATAGAAACCACAGCACATAATGCGCCCACCTTTTTTATTCTTCAGAATGTAGGTAGACGAAGGTCAGCAATTATTATAATGATATCCTGAACTTTCCCGCTAATAGGCACTACTTTGATGTGATTGAAACTTGATACGAGAGCGTTATGGCGCTGAAATTAAATACGTTCCCTAAAATTCCATGCGAAATATGTATACAGGATCTATGTTCATAAATTTATGTTCAGGTATAAACATATTTTGCATATTTAATAATTAATTTTATCTCGACATCTGTGCAAAAGCATGAGTTAATTCTGCTCGAGAGACGATTAAATTAATGTTGCAGCGACATATAATTTTAGTTTACAAATCAGGGGACATGAACATGCATGTAGGCTTCATTAAATTTACAAGAATTTACATAGTCAGTGTAAAGTAGACTCTGGAAGTGAAATTTAGGGTCTGTTTTGGTCCTGATTTATAGTTGCATAAGGACGATCCAAAACGGTGATTAAGGCTATGAGAAGGTGTGCTCCATTCCAAGCCTAATCAAATAAGACTCTTGCCTTCAAATGGCGTATGCTGGAAGCGTAGACGGTGCGAGGGAATAGTAATTTCCTAGATTTAATTAACCAATTCGTAAATGTCAAGCAGAAGCTACACTAACCGAGTCACGTAAACATCTGAGGTCCTCTTGGATTTCTCCACCGTTTAGACTGTGGTTTGCTCGAATCGTCGACATTGACTTTGGGGAAAGAAACATCAAGAATTTCCGAGGGATAAATTAGGTCGTCGAGTTTCATCCATTTTTATTGATCTTTCAAAATAGTTTAGAGGTCGCTAAACCTTATCGACAATTACTTCCAAAAAATGACTTCTATATTACTTTTTACTTTAACTAGTAGAGAGGAATTTCAAGAAGTTTCTAAGAATCTTAAAGGAACTGGACGATTTTTAAGGGATTTTGGGATATTTCGTGAAATTTTGAAGGAATTCATGCAATTTTAAGAGACTTAAGAATTCTAAGAAATTTTATGAGATTCTAAATGTCTTGAAATTTTGTGGAATTTTAAGAGGTTTTTAAAAATTTAAAGAAAAGATTTCAACGAATTTAAGCGATTTCTAAGGTTTTCGTGAAATGTTAAGGAATTTTAAATGTTTTCCTGGAATTCGAAAGAATATTAAGGGATTTCAAAAAATTTTTACGATTTTTAAAAGATTTAGTAGAATTTAAAAGGATTTCAAGAGATTTTTCTAATTTTTAAAAGATTTTGTAGAATTGGCAAGGATTTCATGGAATTTGACGAGATTTCATGGACTTTGATGAGATTTCTAATACTTTTAATGGATTTTAAAGGATATAAAAGGGATTTTAATTGTTCTCATAGAATTTGAAAGATTTTCAAAATTTTCTGAAAATTTTAAGAGATTTTCACGAATTTTAAGCGATTTCGAAGGTTTTCGTGAAAATTTTTCGAAATTTCGAAAAGTTTTTGATAGTCATAAAGGATTTTAAGGGATTTTAAATTTTATCGTATAATTTCCAGAAATTTTAAGAGTATTCATGAGATTTTAATGATTTTCAAAAGACTTTATCGTATCTTTAAGGATTTTATTAAATTTTATGAGATTTCTAATAATTTTAAAGGATTTCATAGTATTTGACGAGATTTCTAATACTTTTAGTGGATTTTAAAACTTGTCAGGGAATTTTATTGAAGGATTTTAAAAGGTTTTTTTATGATTTTTAAAAGCTTTTGTAGAATTTACAAGGATTTGGAAGGTTTTCGTAAAATTTTAAGAGTTTTCAAGAGATTTTTATAACTTTGAACAAATTTTGTAAAATATTTAAGGATTTCATGAAATTTGATGAAATTCCTAATTATGTTAAGAGATTTTAAATGTTAAAAAACTTCAAGAGGTTTCTAAGAATTTTTAGAGATTTTCACGAATTTTAACATGGATTTCAAGAGATTAATGTTTCTGATGGTTTTTGTGAATTTTTAAGGATTTTCAAGAGATTTCTAGGAATCTTAAGATGTTTTAACGAATTTTAAGAAATTTCGAAGATTTTCGTGAAATTTTAAGGGACGAGGGCAAACAAACGCGCATATTTTGTTTTTCTGTCTACAACTTCAAATCATTCAAAAGCCAATCATGTTTACAACAACAATGTATGCGAGATTTTCGAAACATTTCGTGACACCACTTTTTTAAGATAGGACTTCTCATCATTTTTATTTTGAGTAATTGTCGAGTGGCAATGTGCACTTTTCATAAAACAGCTTTGAAGTTGGATAGTAATCAGAAGAGGGTGTAATTTGTCCTGGAAAGAATACCCTACAGAATCCTTAGTAGGATGTGAATCGAGATAGAGTTTTTGTGACTGAGATTATAATTCTTGTCTCGAGAAAACTGAGTCGAGGGGGAGCTGCACAATGAGTTGAGCCAATCAGACGTAAGATATTACATAAAGTGGAATAAAAGCAGTGCGGTGGTTCATTCCACGCGCAAAGAAATCATGGATCCCAGTGAAATGAAAACAAACGCACCCACTCCATTGCAAAAATCCAACCCAACCTTTCTGCTCTCCATCTGTCTTTCTTGCATTCGCCCACTATCCGCTCTCTCGTCCTTCAACCACTCGTCCTCGAGAGCTTAATCTGAAATATTTCCCTGAAATATTTCACGGTATATTCGACCATCGTGTGAGGCATAATTTGGACTCTGATTGCAGGGTTGAAAACAATCACTGAACACCTTTTATTAACTATAGTAATCGCGGTCCAAAGTGATGCAAAATTCGTGGTATGCTCTTCGCTTATTATTGTATTTCCTATATTGTAGACTTAAAATATTCATGAAAAAACAGGGTGGCCACAACGTTCAATTTTTCAATTTCCCTGATTTTTCCCTAACTCTCAGACAAATTTCACTGACAAAAAAGTATGTGAATGAAATTTCAATAATAATGCTATTGAAATTTTTGTAACATTTCGTATAATATCACTTTAAATATTTTAAAACTCAATGAAATCTTTTGAGATCCCCTAAAATGTTACGGAATCTTTTAAACCTATAAAAAATTCCTTATAATCCTTCAAGATTCCACGACAAAGTTTTGACCTACTTAAAATCACTTAAAATTCGTATAAATCTCGAAAATTCACGAGCAATTCCTTGATTCTTTACAATCCTTCGAAATCCTTGGCAAGCCCCTAAAATTTGTTAAACTATAAAAGCTATATATGTAATATGACAAAAATAACATAGGATAAATGTTAATTTCTATTTTCCCTGACAGCTACTCGCATTTCTCTAACATTTCCCTGATTTCCCTGACAAATTTTTTCCCCCGATATTTCCCTGAGTTCCCTGAATTCCGGCCACCCTGAAAAAAGAGGACTGAAGCGAAATTAAATTATAGAGTCTAGCTGCCTAGCATTGATCATGCAATGGGCTAATTGATAGATAACTCGTTAATAAATGACGATATGAAGCTGTGTTAGTAGAGATTGATTGACAATATTTGAAATTTTCGAAATTGTTCAATGGCTTGTAATTAGTTATTCAGTTTTAATATTATTAGTCAAAACCCTGTCAATTATGAAACAAAAGAATTTTAAATTTGAATACGGTGTCATATTAAACGAATAATGCGCTCTTTGATTGAACTCACTACCATTAATATACGATCGGGGCCATAAAAATCATGTGCTTGTCAGGAATATTGGATTACTTGTACCACGGCGATCTATCGTTCATTAAATTAGTCACCGCTTTAATTTATGTAAGCGTAACTTGAGAATGCGGTCCTCTTGAGCAGACGTACGTGGCTAAGCACATATAGTCATACGTGAACATATAAGTCTGCCTATTGCAGCTGGCCAGCGAAAAATTGGCTATCAAATTGTTTGAGAGCCAACGATAAATGCCAATGATACTGCTGTACAGTGCGATATAATTGTACGATAAATTTTACGATACGCTTATACCTTATAGTATCACTCCGTTTTAAGAAATATGTAAATGATCTCCACATTCAAGTATACATACCAAGTGGAGAATTTATTTAATTAAATTGAGCTCAATCAAGATAATTTGATGAGAAAGATATGTTTAGTAGTTCTTCTTAAAATTTTAGATAACTAAATAGCAATTATACCGTAGCACTTTCTCTGCAATGCAATTCCGATGGAGACTCCTCTCTTCAGCAAGATAATTGCCCACTCATGACTCATCTGTTAGATGATTAATTACGTTTAAAACCAGTTGGGTGTAAACTTCTCATTTCATGATTAACAAATCGTCTTCATTAATCCTTTAATTATCATTAAGAGATGCATGTCACAGCGAGTTTATCTCGGTATTTTATTTATTTATAGATTATTGCCCTAGGTAAGAAATAAATAATCAAGAAACGTCACACTTTCTTCGTATCGAGCACTGATCTGAAAATATTATCATCGAACGTTTGGAATCGAGTCCAGGCACGAGAACAGCTGCTTCGTCATGCTGAATTTGTAAATTGTAATATCAGGTTCAACTCGACAAACGAATGAGCGATAAATTTCATACAAAAATAATCAGCCCGATTTGAAGCGAGTGAAAAATGAAGCTACCTATTTTCTGTGGATTGTAAAGGAAATCGTTAGGCAGAAATGATTGACGTGTATAGTATTTTAGACAATAGTCGACATATGAACGTTTAAGGAGCGTCTTTATGACGAGAGAGGATATGGCAGCTTTTGAACAGTGGTGGTTTCTTATCCTCGCCGGATCTGAAGTACTCTGGCAGATACACGTATATCGTATACCTAAGAGCAAACCGTTTGCCGGAGGGACCGATCGCTTTACTACTTCCTGAACGGGGCATCTAATTGTAGCGGCCTTTGGAAAACAGAGCTGCAGGTTCCTCGCTTCCAAGCCATCTACATTTAAAGACAATAAATTAGATTCATACGCGTCGAGCAAGATGGCGTAATTTCGGTTTCCGGCCCAATCTCCTCATGCCGGCCAGCAAAAATCGCTGATTTATTGTATCGTCTGTCGAGACCCCCAAGCATAAATATACTACACACTGGCCCGCCTAACGCTTTTCTGCATGCGTATGGCACGTATGTGCATGCCAAATGGGAGTTCTGAGATTCGCGGGATATTATCGCACGATCTCCGACCTGAGAGATCTGTATAAGAGAACCCTAATAGAGCTTAAAAACTGGCTTGCATCGAAATTATCGCCTTCCGCGGTAGGTGCTGCAGATTCGAGCGGCCCAGTGCATAAACTCCCGGGCATGAATTATGAAAAATACCACTCCCGCGATCAAATTCTTTGAATATGGGAAAAAGATAAAACGCTCTTCCATTCCACGAAAGAAAATGATGGCGATTCCTTACCAGAGAGCAGACACATGATACAAATTTTAAAATTGCCGAATCTTTTGGTAATTTATTGAAAAAATTAGGGAATATCCCCTAAATCTTTCTGAATTTAAAAATGCCTACTAAATATTGGAAAATTGGTTTGGAAAGACCCCATGTAGAAATCGCCCCATTTGTCCCTATGTTCATTAGAGCGGTAGTCAGGTCCTTGCTACAACAACTGGAATAGTAAATTCTAGTCAGGACCCCTTAAGGCACTGTTAGGATTTTCCATTCTTTGTGAATAGAAAATCTATGCACGTCTAGTTAGACCCCAATCTTATATTTTAACCAGGTTTTAGTTGGGCCCTGATTCGAATAAAAGAACAAAGAAGTTCTAGTCAGGAACTGTTCGGGTCTTAGCCAATATGGCCCATTTTACTGAAATATTTTCCAATTCTCAGAAAAAAAATTATAATATTTATGATATAGATATTGAAAAACACAGTTAAAAATAAAATTGTAAGAGTGAAAAAAAAACTGTGCTATTACTATGTTTATAATAGTTTTATAATGTATAAAATACACCAACTTTACTTTTGACATTTAAGAATTTTTTATTCTTTATTAATTTGAATTTTGGTACTTTCCAGATGGTAAATAACCAAAATATTATAATAGAAAGGGTCTAGACGGGGCCCTACCTAACTCTCGTTAGGGCCTGCTCAGAAGTTCTAGCTAGAACCTGGTTAAAACAGCGTTACAGAACTAGTCAGGCCCTCTCCATTTTTCCCGACCAGCGCCCGACTAGAATTAGGGAAAACTAGCCAGGGCCCTACTAAACCCCGATCGGAATTTCTACATGGGACCGTTTCGGAAAATTTCCCATATCAAATGGAAAGGTAACATTAGCGTTCCAACAATTTAGGGAAAATTCCTGAAGGAATTTTTTGTACTAATCAACATATCCATCATTAGGAGCTTTACTAGAATTTGCACCTGGGATGGGTCACGTTTTGTGACAAATTGATCTGCAGTTTAGCAAACTATTCCAAACGATGCGAAATTATTCGTTTCTGATTACCGTATGCAGTTATATTCACCTGTCGCAAATGAAACTCGAATCAGCCTAATTGTGATCAAATGTCAGCTGCTTTATGCGGGCGCAGGCGGTTAGCCTTTGCCACGCTTCAAATTGACTCTCTAAAGTCTTGCGGCGATAGTTTGTTCAATCCTCACACTCCTCTTCTCTTCTCGAAGCTGTTAAAACTTTGACACGAGTTCCAATTTCCCGGAATAGTGACATCCTAAAAAAAGTTCATACTTCAGAGTACTTTAAAATTTATTGCGTAATTTATTTATAACTCCTGGCTGGGGTTTTATCCTATCTTAAAAAAATGGTGTAACGAAATGTCTCGAAAATTTCGCATACATTGTTGTAAACCTGATTGGCTTTTGAATGACTTGAAGTTGAAAGAAGAAAAACAAACTAATGGCGCAAAAACATTTCACGAAAACCTTCGAAATCCTTTAAAATTCGTTAAGATTTCTTTAAATTCCCAGAAACCTCTTAAAATCCCTTGAAAATCCACAAAAACCATTAAAATCATGAAACTCTTGATATCCTTCAAAATTCTATAAAACATTTTAAAAATTAGCAAAATTTCATAAAATTTCACAAATTTCTTAAAAATCCCATAAAATATTTTTAAAATTATTAAAATCTCTTGCATTCTTTTAAAACTCCTGAAAACTTTTTGACGACATTTAAAATTCTCTTAAAATTCTCTTAAAACACTCAGAAACCTTTTCAAATCACTTAAAAATTCACGAAAACCTTCCGAAACACTTAAAATTCGTTGAAATCTCTTAAAATTGGTGAAAACCTCTTAAAATTCTCAGAAACATCTTGAAATTCTTTGAATTCTAGGATAAAATTTAATGTCCCTTTACACCGTTGAAAATTCAATAAAATTATTAGAAATCTCATTAAATTCCATCGCTTAAAATTCGTTGAAATCTTTTAAAGTTCTTAGAAACCTCATAATCTTCCTCAAAATTTTTCAAAACATTTCAAATCCCTTAAAATTCCCTACCTTTAAAAAAAAACTCTTAAAATTTCATGAATTCCATTCAAATTCCGCGAAATATCCTGAAATACCTTAAAATTCCACGAAATCTTTCAAAAATCCTAAAAATCTTTAGAACTTCGTAAAAATCACTTGAAAATTGTCAAAATCCATTGAAATTCCTAGAAACCTTTTGAAGCTCTATAAAGAAGATGATGTAACGAAATGTCTCTAAAATCTCGCATAAATTTTATTATTATTTCCAATCTGCTCTCTAAATTTGAATCAGCGAAATTTTATAGGTTTTTTAATGACTTGAAGTTGTAAGAAGTAAAATAAATAATCGTGCACGTGTTAAATTGGTTTGCTAGTCTATTTAAAAAATCCTAATAATTTCTAAGGTTTGAATAACGTCATCTCTATGCCTTAGAAAACTATATGTTGGCAGTAACTTTCATATAAAGGAACATGAATAAGATGCTTCCTCTAAACTATAAATTACTAATCAAAGAAGTAAGGAGACTTTTTCCGTCATCAATGACCCGTGAAAGTATCTAACCTCAGCTATATCCTTTACCATGTAGCGAGTGCTCCTTCGCTTTGCACATATGGCTTAACGTCAATGTGCGTTTTACACGACATTCTCAAACTAGTATAAGAATTATGAAAATATTCACCGACGAGTTATCTGCATACGTGATCATGCACGTCGTGCGTTCGAATGACCCGAGCCAACGTTTATAGGCAGTGCTGGATGCTGCTGAGGATACGTTGAGTTGTATCGTAACTTTCCTTTTTATATATGACTTCTGGTGATCCTGTAGATATAAATAATTCTTAAGTCTTCCTCACTGTTGGAACTCGGATCTATTTTGAAAATTACCTCAAGACTCTTTTCCCTCAGTGTCAGACTTTTTTCCCTGAGCTTAAGACATTTTTATCCGCAAAATGATTAACATAAAGAAGACAAATCAAAAAAATATGTTGAAAATATGCAGATTGCAGAGTGTTGAAGAAGTATCCAATTGTTGTCTAGGAATACATAAATAAGTCCATTCTTCTATAGAAAATGTCTGAAATTTTCCCTTCTACAGAATGCGAAAGCGATCTTTACTTTCTCTGCTTATGGTTGATGATTACACCTCGACCTGGAGTCACAGGTGGGAGATTTGCATACCTGATTAAAGACTATTCTCTTCCGGGAAAAATTAACTATTATCCTATTGAGTATAATATAAGGACTTGATTCTCAATTCAAATGTTGAGAATGTTATCAATTCTGTTACATACCCAATTCTAGCGCTCCCATAGTTAATGTCAAATTTGAACGCTTCTATAGAAGTGGGAATGCGCTTTTTTATCAGTATTTATAGCCTATCGTGACGTGAGTTGCAGTATAAAATATGGGCTAACAAGATTGTAAACTATGCGACACAAGTTTTAGTATACCTACCTACTCTTTATAGCGTCACCATGCTTAACGATGAACCTTCCCAAGGCTTTGTTATATTGTTGCAGATGCTTATTCGCGTGCCTGTTGCACAGTAGCGACTCAAAGAACATATATAAGTTTCTCTCTGATATATCATTAATAAACTTTTCTAATTTTCTTGTTGCACTCTTTACTGATTGCTATAATGTGAACACGGAAAAAAGAAAATAGCTGAATTTACCATTTAAAATAGTCAACTTGCGCTCTGAACGCATTTTTCCAGGAACTTAGTATAAGTTTCACTATTTAAAATTGTAATTTTTGCTAAGAAAATTGCAAACCCTGTTTTTTCATTGCAAAAGTTACAATTTGAAATAGTAAAAGTTACTAAATTCCAGGAAAATTGCGTTCAGAGCGCATTTTAACTATTTTAAATGGTAAATTCAGCCATTTTCTTTTTTCCGTGTAACAGCAATCATTTCACTGATTCGAAAAATGTCTCCGACTCCAGATTAGGTTATTTCTACGAGTCTCTGCTCACAAGTTTTGATCAAATTTATGCAAACTGAAGGAAATAATTTTCACTTCGTGAATGTTAATTTTTTCTCCTTCAACATTGGAAGATTGCTTCTTTGTATGGTGGGCTATCACTGTTAGCACCTTTAAAGGACGCGAAGATATAATGTAATTGTGGTATCAGGTCGTAAGAACATTTTTACAAATGTGTCGCTGGATTTAAATTTTAATATACGAGAATCGATAGCTATTAAGGAAAAAAGGGAAGGTGAAAACGAGTCGTATCGACTGTAACTGGTCAGAAAACCGGACGCGGGTACAACTTAATTCGTTGCTGTATGCTGTATACGTTCCGGCTTTTTTGTTTTCTTTGTTTTTTCTTTCTTTTTTTGTTTTTCAGGGAGAATGCGATGAGAATGGGAATACGTTGGTAAGACCGGTAAGCGAGGTGGTATCGCAAGGTGAGTGCAGGCTGGTTTCTACCACCAAATACTCGGATTCCAAGAACGGGCGACATGTAAATGGAATTGAAGTTTTTTTTAAATATCGCATTGGGCCCCAACGACTTCACCTGTAATTAGCATTATTATCTCAGGGCAACTGTCTGCGGAACAGGCCATCGCCATCGGACTGAATCCGGCTGCGTGACTGGCACCGCCGTTGCTGGGAACTGCGAAAAAGAAGCAGCCTTAATCGCACATTGACCGCACGCCTTGGCCAATAAATGCCAAGGAGTTTGGCACGCGCGTTGCCACGCCAAAATCTACGCTTATAATTATCCTCTCAAGGCCGCGCCTCGCGTCCTCATCTCAGTAGACATAATGGCGTTCGTGTTTTCTTACTCGCCATTCCACTCGCGTATCGTTTATGAATTCATTCAAAAGAACCAAATCGAACCGAACAGCTGAGAGAAGTGTCTCACTTACGGTCATCTTCCCTTTATGAAACAGAAGCATTTCTCAGAATCTAAAGTAATAATCTGACAGCTATATTAGGCTGATCCAGAAAGGGTTTTGGGTCTTTTTTGCTTCCTCACAATGGGGAACTAGTCTGATTCCCGACCAGTTGAAGACTTTCAAAAACTGAGTGTTTTTATATCTCAACTGTACCCTAGTAGAAATTGGTCCTAGTTTTATGCAAGTTTCTAGTCAATTTTTCCCTACGTCTGGTTAGCATCCAACTAGGAAACTTGTCAGTTACTAGTGAGGAATGTAACGCTGCTTCGAGTGAGGAACTGACTAGTGATTAGGAAATCTAGAAGGAATCTAGTTTATGTTTCAAAAAATATTTTAATTCGCGAAAATTGAAATTTGGAAAATTATTGTTTACGAAAGAATCTTTTTATATTAAAGCTTTATATTATTATTTCAAATCTAATAACAGTTTTTCCCTAGCTTTTCCTCGCGAAAACCTTGACAGGAAAAAAGCGCTCGTTCCAAGCGAGGAAAATCTGTCAGAATACAGGCAAGGAAAAACTATTCTCGTAATGAATGAGGAAACTTCATTGATTACTAGTCTAGGATTTCCTCATTCAAATCTGTACATGAAATTCTAGTTAGGTTCTAACTAGGCACTACCTAATTTCTCTACTCTAGTTTTTCCCCATTTCAGCCCTACGAGTTATTTGAGAATGTTAAGGAAAAACTGGACCAATTTCTACTAGGGTATTTTACTTTGTTAGTAAACTGAAAACAAGGCCCAGGCTTGGTCCAATTTTGGCAGCCCAAGATCGGCTAACATTATTGGGTCAATATCAGCATTTTAATCGGCCTAGTGTGGGCCAGTTCTGGCTGCCTATATTGGCTATTTAAATTTGCCGATATATCGCAGATGCTTGGCCCAGCAACGGCGAATTATTGGGCCAAGTGTCACTTTTACTATGGTTAATCATGTTTTATGAGAAACAGTCAAAGTCTGGCTCAGTGACGGCACAGTACTGGACTAATTGTCACTTTTTTTAGCCAATGTTGGGCCGACAATGGCAGCCTGGCCTTGGCTGACAAATGCAGACCGGAATTATCATTCCGTGGTTGTGCATTTAATTGAATATTAAGGAATCTATGATTTTCTTATTTTGAAAAATTTTTTTTTCATCTTTAAGTGTACAAATACCCAAAATACAGAGCTAATCGAAAAAATTAAAAGGTTTCTTCCGTCTTAAAAAATGAAATAATCCAATATTAATACATTTTATTTAAAAACATGAATGATATCGAGATGGAATCATGAAATATTTACTTCATTTGTAAATTCAATATTCTGAAAAATCGTTGTAAAAGTTTTGAGATAGTTGTGCAAATAAATATACGAGACAACGGTTAATTTTATTTCGCCTAGGTATCTACACGGTCTAATGAAATGTAGTGCAATCCCTTTGAGTCACTATTGATCAAGTTTATAAAAAATATGCTATAAATAAACTTGGAGAAAAAGGTTGCTGTGGCAGAATTGAGTGTTCGTCGGTACAATGCAGTGAGTCTTGAAAAAAAAAAGTTATTATTATCTCCCCTACTAATTAACCATTCAGTTAATTCATGTGGAAAATCATACTGTTGAGCGGACTGCCTTAATTATCTAGGGAGCTTCAGAACTTCACTTTTCTCTGTTTTCTTCATTTCACAATTCGTAAATAGTATATTTCGATACAAGAGGCCAAACGGGCGTTTTGGTAACTGCGAGTGTGAAGCCGCCGCGTGAACCCGAGGCGAGGCGGAGGCGAACGAAGCCGAGCCGAAGGCGAGGCGTAGTGAGATGAAGCCGAGCCTCGGGTTCACGCGGCTCCTTCACACGAGCAGTTACCAAATCGCCCGTTGAGGCCTCTCGTA
Organism: Synergus itoensis; assembly: GCA_904066005.1. Taxonomy (NCBI): domain Eukaryota; kingdom Metazoa; phylum Arthropoda; class Insecta; order Hymenoptera; family Cynipidae; genus Synergus; species Synergus itoensis. Next base: position 310,185 of record CAJFCP010000112.1, on the reverse strand, counting down.
TCGAACACTATTTTTCTTTACAAATTCATGCAAAACCCTCGTTTGTCCACTGTTTACAGACATCAAACCAACCGAACCCAACTTCACCCAAAACATTGTTCACATAGTAACGCGTTTACGACGCTAGATGGCACTGGCAACCGGTGAGCAAAATTTTTTTTCTTTACACATAGTAACCAATGGTAATCGTGGAGACCACTTTGCTAACCGGTGACAGCGTTTTGCTCATCGATGTTGGGGATTTTGCTCACTGCTTTTGAGGACAGTGTGGGAATCAGCCATTTTGCATGTTTGTAAACGGTGGACAAACGAGGGTTTTGCGTGCATGTGTAAAGAAAAATATATTTCCATATTTTTTGCACATATTTTAAATTACATTAGTAATCCAAGTACATAACTATCAAATAACTTGAAAATATCATGTAGTTGAAATTGTGTAATAATGTTAAACTTTTATTCCGTTATGAATTGAGATTAATGGTTTGCATTATATTCGCAATGAATGAGTAATTTTTTAAATCTTTTTTTATCTTTTTTTACAGTACATAGCCTTTTAAGAGATAACTCGGATAAGAATGTCAGAATCGCGTGAAAATCAGTTCCTTTTGCAAACATCATGCGAGTATCTAATATCTCCCGAGAAAAAAATCTAAAATACTATAGAATAACAGAATATGAATAGAATATGTGCACGCGAGTGTGTTCATTTCTTGGGAGATTGATTTTGATAGGACTGTCGCGGTCGTGCCTGAGATATATCCATAAACTTTACGATATAAATCTTCACTGCTTTCGTTTACGTAACCTCCACCGAGCAATATTATACTATTTAATTCGCGTATCGAAATCTCGTAAATCTTTTAGGGTGTTATTATTATTAATAAGTTTCACTTTCATGCTCTAAACTGATATTTCTCGTGCAGCGGTTATAGATTTTTTTCTGAATCGTATAATATCACTATTGTCAAGAGTTTCCAAACATGTGTTCTTTCATCACTGCATAATTATCTATGAGAAAATTGTAGACTTAGAAAAATAAAGAAAAAGGCCTAAGGCAAATAACGAAAACAATTTTTCTCATGCTGATAATTTATGCCACCCATTATTCATTAATGAAGCGAAAGAGTGAAAAAAATCGTAGGCGAATTTACTGATTCGGTGAGCTAATTCATTAGAGCGATAAAGTCCTAATTCATAAGCATGATTAATGTTGGCTGAGGCCGTGGCAATAAAGAGTCGAAAATGTTGATAACGGGACCAACACGAAAGGCTGCTTCAACTTGGAATTTTTTAAGTGCAACTGCAAATGAAGGCAGTCTCGCCTGATGAATTTCTAAAATCCTCATGGTCCTCGGGGGTCTCGATAAATCACGATATGGGGATCATTTAAAGTGCGCCGCTCGACTCGTCCTGATAATACCTGTCTGCCTATCACTTTGCTCGTGTCGTATACTCTTTTGATAAATTAAATGCGTCTGCAATCATTTCCAACCATCACACTTCACGAATAAATAATTTTCAAATACTCCTTTCATTCTGCCAAATTTTAAATCACTATTGTACTTTTTTCGCATCAAATACCGCCAAATCAGCTTTTCAATATTAAAGAATTGATTTTAGTATGTATTAATCGTGAAAAATAGCTTTGTGAAATTGAAAGATGATTTTATTAACCGGTTATAAGAAAAAGGTTGGCTGGTAATTGTTAAGAGTTGTGATATTTGCAGGGTTTGAATTGGAGAGCGTGATTGTAGAATGTAGAGAGTTGAAAGAAGTTTTTTTTGTCTTTTTTTTTTTGATCGTGCACAAAGGTCAGGAACTGTGCGGATATTATAAAGCGGCATCTTCGTCGCTTCTCTTTTTCGCCGGTCTTCTTTTGTACCGAGGCAAAAGGGGCGACGGGTTGCGAATTTTGTCCAGGCTATTTCACTAATGGACAGATAAAAAGTTGCATCGACAATCTTTGGCATTTTCAATCCTTTAATGCATGTCATAATGCATTGATAACGTCGCTGAGTTCGAGTAGACCAAGCTGGGCCTTGCCTTCTTCCATTCCCTTCGAGCAATCTCCAGAAGGTACTGCCAGCACTGGACAATAAGTTAGATAAGCTCGCTTTAATACTGTAATTTTTCAAGCTCGTGCATAAGAAATAATCTTCGAAGTACACGCCTATTTCTCATTACTCTTGTGTCGGTTCAGAACCCTTATACCACTTCAAGACGTCCAACGTGGAGGCGGAAAATGCTTTCATTATTATAGATTCTCCTGTCAATTATTTTTATTGCTTTCAATCGACCTAGGAAAAGGAATATTTCATTTTTAAGTGAACCTCTCAATTATAAATATTTCAATTTCTATTTGAAGTAAGGGGAATCGGAAGCATTTCTTGAGGAAGAGCATTTCCTACGTTTAAAAATGATAGAATTAACGTCAAAAGTGCAATTGTAATTAACAGCAGGATCTGTCCAAACCAAACAGTTGCATTCTGATTTAATCCGAAGAAAGTTTTTAATCCGGATTAATCCGAGGCCCATTCCGAGTTGACCGGAGTCATTTGGATTGAAAGTTCAGATGAATTCTGATTAATTCAGATTGACTGGATTCATTCATTCGTTTGGTTCAGATAAAAATTCCGGAATAATTCGGATTGGTTCGGAATGGATTCCCAATGCGAGATTTTCGCCAGGTTAATTTATTCTTGACTTCATTTTTAGAACGTTTTGTCTGAAACTTGCGATTTGTTTCGAGAAAACTTGAATTCTACCGACTGGTTTATAAAAAATTCAAAGCCAATACATATTTAAAAGTGAGTGGAGCTTTTAATATTGAAAAATATATTGAAGTCTTTTGAAGGCTTTACTCTTCAACCGCCAAACTTCTCTCTTGAAATATTTACTTTTTGAACGTGTGAATAAATTTGAATAGAGGTATGATTGAAAAATTCCCTTCCCTCATTTTTGTATAAATGAAACTTATTAGCAAATACTTCAGCTTTTTATGGACGCTTTCAATATATTTAAAGCCATTTGATGTTAATGTTGTTACGGAATTTGGTACAGTCCTTTAATAGAGAGTTTGTTATAATCAATTGAATGGAAATTTGTTATTAGAATTATTATTATTATTATTATTACTATTATCTTCTTGTGAAGTTTGTAATATATTTCCTTATAGTCCTTGCTGGGAGATGCTGCAATAATCTCTGTTTCCACAAATGTTTTGTAGTGAATTCCTGAGACACATTTTATCATGCTAGTGTGCCATTCTCCGTATTGTTGTTTCTGTAATGGACTTTGTTTTGTCTGCTCTTAAACTAATTTGCAAAATGTTTTTCCTAAGAAATCATAAGATGATTGCTGATTCAATTCTCGGAAGACACTCGAGAAATCAATTATACATACATTGTTTTCTTTTTTCATCTTCCAGAATTACATCTCAAAAACGATTCACGCAATTACTCTGATTCCTGCAAGGAAGTGGATTGCAAAATACAATTTCTCGGACACCTTCCTATCTTCTCTCCCCAAGATAATTAGTCATTATTATTATGATTATCATCATAAGTACCGAGATTGAATGCGACGGAAGGGGTTTTTAAATCGTATCTCGCAGGTTAACATCCGGTTACCGGCGATAATAGAGGCCGGTGTAATAGTTGCTCCTCCTTCTTGTACAGCATATTAGCCGCAGAATTCAACGTTCCTCCCTGCGGGAAATCTTCTTTCATATTCGCACTGACACGCAGAATAGAGGATCTGCCGCGAGCATCTAGTCGGGCTGGTTTCACGCGGATCGAATTGCTGAGGAGTCACGATAGATTTTCCATGACGTGTCAATCTTTCGTTCGCGTGAATTTCGAGTGTAAGTGCCGTGGTAAGTTGCCAGAGTGTAAGGCGATTGCAAAAGGAAGAACCAAGTGCGGCAAAATCCTCGAAAGAGAGAATGAGATAGAGGGAAAGGATGCTGATGGATAAAAGAGAGAGAGGAAGATTGAAAGAGAAAGGAAGAGAGGAGAGAGAGATTTCGAAGGGCCAAGGGACCAAGGATGCGAGAAGACAGATCTGGAGAGACAGAGGGTGGAAGCGAGAGAGGTTTGAGGGGGAAGAGGAGGGCGGGAGGTATCGCATGGGCATGCACGATGCACGTAGGGAGATAACTGGTTTCGCGGACCTGCTATCAAGCCACTCTAATTACCAACCATTACACCAGCCAGCAAACCCCTCTGAATTGTTGCGTTCTCTATCCAGCCTACACTCGTACCAACCACTCGACCACCGAGACCGGTGTGCCCTGACCGCAGCTTTAAATGCAGTATTAATATACCGGCTGGTACTCATTTTGCCGGCGTTACACGTGGTTTTCTCGCGCAAATCCCCCTCAATCTTCCGGGACGCGTTTGCCACACCGCGGCATCGCTAGTCTTCCTTAGTCTTCCTCGATGTCGTCGCTTTTCGCTCATCGTGTTTGCATCGAGAAACAAGACGTCAGCAAATTGATTAAGAAAACTAATTTTCTCGGGAAAGTGACTCACCTCTTTGAGGTTTTTAATTTAATTTATCCTCGATGGAGGCGCTTGGATATTTACTAAGTTCTACACTGAGAAAACTGTTTGGTTCGGACAACGAAACGTTTGGTTGCTATAGAAGCAACAAAAATTTTTGGTTGTGCCAACAACAGGTTTGTTGAAAGAACCAAGATTTGGTTGGCACAACCAAAAATTTTTGTTGCTTCTATAACAACCAAACAGTTTTCTCAGTGTACTTGGCAGAAGTTTCGTTTGTCCATTCCATTAACAGAAAGTGGGAAGGTGGAAATGGGCGTGAGACAAAAGGGTGGCAAAAGGAGAGGACCAAATGGGGTTGTCGAATGTCATATGTGGCTATAGGCCAAAATTATTATTAGAACAATGGTCATTCTTATTAAAGAACTAGATATGTACAATTGTACACATAAACATTAATATTTTATCAGATATCTTTCCTCTGTAAATTTAGCAAACTATTTAAAAATTGATGACTGAAGTGTTCTGAACGTTCAAATGAACGAATTTTTGTATTGATTGTATTTTAAACTAAAAAAAGCTTTAAAATATTGATTCATTTGCATTGCAAATAATTCTGTAAAAAAGAAACTTGAAATGTGTATTGTTATTTTTAGTAGGAACAATATTTATATGGATAAAAAAGAATTGGAAAAAAATATTTCACTCATTTGAACGTTCAAAACCTTTCGTACATAAAAATTGCACTGGCGCAATATTTTAAATGTTGTATTCAATGCTTTCAATAATTAATCTGCAGTTAATAGAGTGAATAAATTGCAGCATTTTGTATTATAGAAATAATAAATAAGTTTGCTGGGGAGTATTTGTGCGCCTAAGATTTCGATCATTTGACTAAGGGTCGTTCAAGCTAATCAAATATAAATGTAGAAAATTCATTAAGGCGTCCAAATCGTTCGGTAATCGGTTGCCAGTCGGGGTGAGACTTGAAATTAAAATAAAAAAGCGATACTGATCTTTATAACTTGAAACGGTATATCTTGTTCGTGGTGGGAACCCCACCGCTTGTTCAGAGCACGTGGCCCGGGATGAAAAAAGATACTTATCTTCCTCACCTTGTCGAGAAAAAGGGATTCCTTCTCGATGCTACGAAATATCGTGACTTTGACACAGCTCGTGGAAACTTTTTCTAAAGACTCAAGACTAATGACTTTAGAGCGCATTCGATTTGTAAGGCAAATGCGTGCAGAGACTGGTATACATATTAACGTGACATTAACGTGGCAAGAACCGATGGATAGCGAAAAAGCTATCTTACGATCTCACCAACTACATTGCGATTTAACGATATCAGATTGACCTCCTCACTAAGACGATAATGTCGTAAAAATTGATTTTACCGTAACTGCACCAGCTGTGCACACGTCTTTGTGAAGACAGTACAACGAACAGCGTTTACTTGAAGATCACTGAACTGCAAGTTATTTGCAATTAAAGATATTGCCTCAATTCTATCTTAAGCAAGAATAAAGAGAGATATATAAATGATATATCTATATATTTATAATATATTTTCAGTTTTTGGATTTCATTAAATGAAATAGATTCAGTTAAATATTAATTTTTACTAGTTAGAGAATGATTTATGCTATTTGTGCCCATTTTCGATTCTAAACCTGCATACAGTGATTCATAAGCACAGTTTCTATTTTATCCTAAAGGGATTTAATATCTACGATTCTGTATACATATATACATATATACTTTTATTGTTTCAAACTCATTGGTTCTCCTTTCACATGAACTTTGAGCGGCGCACACGACTCGTCCTCATTCACATTCATATGGGTTTTGTGTTAGTCTTACAGAGAGGCTATGGTTCTCTTACAAGAGGATAATTAGACCAAACATACCGGTCCGATTGAAACGTGCGATCGGTTAAATTGATCTGTTACACGATTCTCTTGCAGCTACTCGTCTGGCAAGCGCCGCTTTTCGTAGATAGAAAAATTCGATAAGTTTTAATTAATTTCTACATAACTTGTTATCTCGAGACTTGAACAATGTTCTTTACTTTTTCCTTCGTAAACATTCACTGCGAAAATGTATTTCCTCTCGCTGATACTTCAAATGCAAATACTGATACTTCATGCAAATTCATTCAAGCGGTTCAAAAGTAAATTAGTGAAAAATAGTAAAACATAAATAAATATTAAATATAAATATTTTACATTAAGAATTAGGTTAATTAAAATATGCTTGTAAAATTATAATAAATAATTTATAGATGGACTGTATATAGATTGTCCCACAACCATCATACTACTGGGAAATTAGATTCTACCTTAAAAAATGCTTTGTATCAATTTATATCTGTTGCGCTATATAATTATAAGTAATATTCTTAATAGAAAATAGAATTGTAGCTTGAATAAGTAATTTTACAAATTAGGATTGGGATCACAGGTCAGAATTGAATAACTTCATTTGTGTGAGCTGACTTCATTCTCCAGGGTAATTAAATAGAATGCAGTAAGTAAACGCTTTCTATGCAAGTTCTCGGTATAATGATAAGTAAGTCTGTCCGTATTGTAAGTGATCTAAAGCGATTGGTAGATATATACATACGAAAGAATGTACCATTAATTAACCGCTCGTATCGGTCATCTGATTAGCTTCTTAATTGGATTAGGCAGCTTGCGTTTTCCAGTATGTATTCGCAAAGTCAGTTGCTGTGTGGTAATTATGTCTGAACTCGTACATATATAACTCTTATTCTTGCAAAGGATGCTTGTTGCATAATATTATATATATGTACTTTTATGTCACAAAAAAGTTTACTTTTATTGTTTAAAGTAAGTAGCAAATATGCTGCGCGCAATTAACTTCTAGTTTTTGCAATTTTTAATTTTCCTTTTGCTAAAAAAATTCAGAGGATTCTAAACAATTTCAAATCAAAGGATTTTAAAATGGATTAAGGTATTTCAAAATTATGCAAAATAATACATAATTTTTTATTTTTTGAAAATATAAAAACTTGTAAACTAGTATAACATTCCTTTTATTTTGGAAATCACTTGATATTCCTTGATTTACCTTAAAATTCCTTAAAATATTGTTAAATCTTTTCAAATTACTCAAAATCTCATGAAATATCACTAAATCTCTTAAAATTCTTGAACATCCAATGACATTTCGTAAAATCCCTTGAATAGCTTAAAAGTTCTTAAAATTACTTAATATCCCATAAAATGTCGTAAAATCCATTAAAATTACTTAAAATCCCACAAAATATGGCCAAATAACCTAAAATTATTTAAAATCCCATGAAATCTTTTGAAATCCCTTAAAATTCCTAAAAATTCCTTAAAATTATTTAAAATTCTATGAAATCTCATTAAATCTCTTCAAATACGTCAAAATTCAATGAAATTTTGTAAAAACCCTTCAAAACTCTTAACAGTTCCTAAAATTACTTAAAATTACACAAAATATCGTTAAATCCTTTAAAATTACTTAAAATTCCATGAAATCTCCTTAAAATTCTTTTAAATTCTTGAAAATACAATAAATTTTTGCCAAATCGCTTTAAATTTCTTTAGATTCTATTAAACCCCAATAAATGGTGAGATCTTTTAAAATTTCTGAAAATCATAATAGATTTCATAAAATTTCTTGAAACTGAAAATTCCCGACACTGTAAAATTCCCGAATAAATAATTACCGAAAAATAAAATTCCCGACATTATAAAATTGCCGATAATATAAAATTCCCGCCATTTTAAAATTCCCCACATTGGAAAATTCCCGACACTGGAAAATTCCTGACAGAAACTTGACAAAAATATAAAATTTCCAACACTGTAAAATCCCCAACACTAGAAAATTCCGAACAATAGATAGGAAAAGAAGCTCGAGAATCGTATAAGATTTTCTTTTTTCACTCTTTTACGCTCATTTTATTTATTCATTTTTTACTCTCTTTAAAGAGAAATAATGCATCTGAAGTTTGTAGAACAAGCGTAGTAAGTAGCAGCTAGTATGCAAAGTGTAGTTTTACCCGAGGTTTTACCTTTGATGGTTTTCACACGAAGTGAGATAAACCCACAGCAAATATTTAATGACTCCTTTGCGAGTAATATGTTTTCATTGATAAGAGCGGATCGGCTTGTAATTGATTAAATTATAATACATTTTTCGGGGTCTTCATCGCGATAAAACCCGCGTAACACGAATATCTTTCTCTCTTCTTGGAACCTCAAGGAGATACATGATGCGTGAGTCAAATTTATTTCTCTGGGCTTGTATTTAATATTCGAGTACAACGGGTGTCTTCTGCTCCCTGTTCAACCCTTTGAAATATGTTCGAGAATTTGCATATAAAATGTAATATGAAATGTTAATGTCGAATTTTGCAAAATTCGTTTAAAATAACGCGGTCCTTTACTACCGCCTGGTATAATTTCATTTCCGTGTACCATAAATTTACAAAAATTTCAAAAAGAATATTCTGTGCCGTTGGCTCTTCACTCATATTTAAGGCTTTGATTTCAAACATGCAGATCCTTCTTATGAATAATCAGACTTGCTTGACAACAAATTTTAGTTTCCATGAATGAAAGTTTTCGTATTGTAATTATTTTTAATTAATGCTTAACAATAATCTTTATAATTGCAATTATAGTATCAACTAACAATACTAATCGCGGTATTTATGAAAACCATCAGTAATGAGGAAGTCTCTATGAAATTTCAAAATACAATAAGCAATGCATTGTTGATAGGAGGCTATATGGGTACAAAGCTTTTCACAAAGGATGTTAAATAAAATGCACTAAAGATTAAGAAGGGAACCGTACTTAAAGGTCGTCTCAACGAAAGAGGAGTTCGGAAAGCGAATGATTCTGCGTGGGCGTCAGGGGCGTGTGTGTACTTGAAGAAAAAAATTATACATGATGTAATGACGCCATAAGAGCCACTGATTTACAATGAGTTAAAGGTGCGGTTGAACATGAAACACAGAACGCATTAAGAACAACGAGAGTTTCACATCTGTGCGGAATTTGTGACGATAGGCGGAGAAACTTGCCAATTTTGGTATCATGGAAGAGTTATATACTTTCCAACTCCAAATATCACCAACCTTATAATTAAAGTAATTACTGTGTTTTTAATTATAGAGATAGACGTTATAAACCCATGCATTTTAATCGGTTGAAAATATACTTCGAACCAACGAGACTTGGCATTCAATTATAATAAAAGTGTTAAATTGCCGGTGCTTTAATTTATTAGATAAAACTAGTTTCGTGTATTTGCATTTGGAAATTTCTGCCTTCGATATCGAGCTCGTATTTTGAAAGTGTCTGAAATAAATTTCGAAGTAGATTTACGTTTCTAATGTCGGATAATGGCTCGTATAAATGAAATATGTATTCCATAAATGTTATAGGATGCAATAAAGTCTTCTTATGGACTACCTGTTGGGAGACAATATTGGCGTCAAATCCTATCAAGTCTTATCTAGTTAATCTAGCTGGGACCAATATAGTGCACTATATGCATTTCTTAGCCTGAGGTTAAGCACACTGCATTCATCGTAAGATCAAGCCGCACACGCCCACGCTGAAAATCATTATTCACTGGTATAATTACACAAAGCGAACCATTTTATCTCGAGAGGTGCTTTAAAAGCTTCGAATGATTTGCGAAATGTGATTTTGCTGCATTCGCGTTTGAAAATTATATATTTATGATCAATTCAGCATCGAATCACAGATTACTTTTACTTGCACATGCACATACATAGAAAGTAGATTTCGATAAATTGCTAATAAACATATGAACGAGAGCTCTTTTTAATTTATTTGAAGAATAAATAATCAGGCGCAAATAAAAGCGAAATTATTCTACTTCTTGTTTTATTTTATGTTCTTCTTTTATTTATGCGATTTTTAATTATTAAAAAAATAATGTATCGATTCGCAGAATTATTGGAAAGAGATATTGAAATATGCGAGATACGTAAAGTACAATAGTGGTAAAGAGTAATTTTTTATGTGCAACTGCAACATTTAGAAAAATAATCCCCGAGGCTCTTATATGTGGGTTTCGTAATTTTGACTCTAGTTATGCGTCTATATCTGTATCTGTTTAATCTCTTTGGCACACATCGACAGAGAATATGCACGCGCCTACACACTGCAATAGTAAATAATACTTCAATCGTAGAAAACTTTGATTGTAGTTAGCCGCTATCAGATCTTGTGAGTTGAGTGAGAAAGGAGTGCCTGGGAAAACGCAGTTACATATCTCCTCTGGATGTTCGACAAATCGTGATTTGTATAAGTGTTTTTATATTTCTAGAATAGGAAGTTTTCAATTATTCGAATCTTATTGTTTTAGAAAAAGTTCAAATTAAAGTAAGAAGACAAAGAGTGATTGCATCAGATACTTTTGAATATAACTTTTGAATATAACTTTTGAATTGTACAACTTAGACAATTCAAACTTCCATATAAATTCGAGGTAACATCCGTTAAATTAAATATGAAGGCTTGCAATTATATACTTGTGATTGTGAAGTCGGTTGGGACCATTTAAGTTATCAACAATTGTGATTTATTACAGAAAGATAGTCACGAATTAAAATGCTCTTAGGCATATTTCCACAATATGAAATTCAAAGGGAAAGTGCGTATGGCACGTAGATTTTTCTACTTGAATTAAAACTCGTGACGCTGCTTACTCACTCAGACAGGTTACATATTAGGCAAATCTAATGAGTTATAAATTACGATTGGCTAACGTACTTCAAGTAAACTTCTTGTGTGGAGATTGTCGAGAAAGCTTATGATGCAATTCACGATTCAATGCATCTTTCGCTATAAAGCAGTCTCTATTGTTTTAGCAACAATGCAGAAAAATAGCTAGGAGTGCTCATCGCAATAAGGATTCAGTGACTTACTCATTGTTAGCTCTGCCTAAAGCAATTTGTTTTCCGCAATAAGTTCTGTCAAAAAATAAGCCACTTTGCCGTGATTTATGAAGCACTCTTGCTCTTTTCAAGTTGGAGACAATGAGTGCTTGTATTTAATTTCTAATCTTGTTCTTTGCAAAAATGATTCCAATTGGATAGTTTTGGTACTGTTTGATTCGCCATCTTTGTGTACTGTTAGATTTTCGTTGATATTTAAACACATTTCAAAAAACAAGATTATTGAAAGAGCCAAGTTTGTGGGAGTTAGTGGGCTGCGTTCCTTTCATCAGTGAAAGCAGCAACTAGCAAGGCACTACATATAATAGACCCACGTTCTTCATACCACTATTGTGCTGGTAGACCTCAATCAGCCATTGAAATGCCACTTTCCGATTAGCACCACTCTTTGGTTTTTGTGATGTAAATATTTAAATTACGTGACTAATACAGCGAGATTTCACGTCAAACTGTATGGAAGATTGACAGATCATTGTTCAATCAAGTACTGTTAAAGAATCATGTTACAGAAATTGTATGCGACCATTGCCTGGATTTTCTTGTATTTGCAGATTAACACAGTCATTGATGTTGAGCATATAGTATTATGTTGATTATCCTTTCATGCGTCATATGTTACAATTTATATTGTGAAATAATTGACCTTTTACTCTGAAAATTGCTGTCAGAAGTGTTGGAGATATATATAGATCAATATCATCTTAGTGACTTGTTAAAATTTCATGACACATAAAAATACTATCACTACATTTGACTTCTTGGCAGTAGTGCGCTGAAAAGCTTTTATTTATGAGTTCAGTAAAGTTACCATAATCTCGAAGATATCAGGTACAAGAGGGATCTCAGGAGAAAGATGACTAGGCATAAGCGAACTTTACTGACCTTTCAGAGATATCACAGAATGGCTGCCCTCACATTGCAACTTTATAGAATATCCCGAGCAGCGTAAGTGCACATTGAACATGAACCACAGAGATTTTTTATGGCGTCCATAACCAGAAGATCAAGGCTTCAACTGAGTAATCCTTTATAAATCGTGTAAGATTTATCCATTGTTTCACTTATTCAACATCTCAAGTGTTTCCTTTCTTCAGATTATAAGAATTATAAGATTTTTATAAAAACGCGCGCGATTATTTATTTTCCTTTTTGCAACTTCAAGTCATTCAAAAAACGGAATTTCGCTAATTCAAATTTAGAGAGCAGGTTTGAAACCACACTTTTTTAGAGAGGAATTTCAAGAAGAATTTTGAATGATGGTAAGGAATTTAAAAGGGTTTTACGAAATTTATTGAGAATTTAGAGATATTAAGTGACTTCATGGTATTTCGAGGAATTTTATGATATTTTAGGGTTTTTTTTTTTAAATATTTTATAGGATATTAAGTAATTTTAAAAACTTTTAAGGGATTTTGCGGAATTTCATGGAATTTTAAGTAGTTCTAAGTTATTTTACGACATTTTATGGGAAATTAAGTTATTTTAAGGAGATTTCAAGGGATTTACGAGATTTCATTTGATTTTCAAGAATTTCAAGGGATTTCAAGGGATTTCATGAGATTTTAAGTAATTTTAAAGGATTTGGTGAGATTTAATTGGATTTTCAATGATTTTAAAGAATTTAACGAGATTTCATGGAATTTTGAGAATTTTAAAAGATTCAATGGTACTTTGATTCATTTTAATTAATTTCAAGGGATATAACGATAGGTTGTGTAATTTTAAGCAATTTTAAGATATCAAGGAATATCAAGTGATTTTACGAAATTTAAAGGAATTTCACCAGATTTTGAAGGATGTTAAAGGGATTTAAAAGTATTTTGTATGGGATATTAAATAAATCTAAAGAATTTTAAGGGATTCAAGGGATTTTACAGATTTTCATGGAATTTTAAAGACTTGAAAGATATGTTACGATATTTTATGGGATATTAAGTTATTTTAAAGACTTTCAAGGGATTTTGTGAGATTTCGTTAGATTGTCAGAAATTTTAAGATTTGACGATATTTTTTGGAATTTTAAGTAATTTTAAGGACTTTGAAGGGATTTAACGATATTTTGTGGAATTTTAAATAATTTTAAAGAGTTTAACGCGATATTAAGTAATCTTAAGGACTTTGAATGAATTCATTCAAGGGATTTTCCGCAATGGATTTTCAGGAATTTTTTAGAAATTTAATGAGAATTCATGGAAGTTGATTAAATTTAAGTAATTTTAAGGAATATCAAGAGATTTTACGAAATTTAACAGAATTTCACCAGATTTTGAAGGATTTTAAAGAGGTTTTAAAAGAATTTTATGAAACTTATGAAAATTCCTGAAATTAGAAATTACAAGTTTTTTTTTACAAGTGTCTTTTTCACAAGTTTAAAAAAGAGTTTGATATAAAATAATTTAAAAAAATAATAATAATTTAGTATAGAAGGAATTAATAAACCTTGAAGTTACACTTTTATCCCTTTGTAATTTACTTCTCAGTTTAATGGGTAATAATTTAGCATAGCTAATGCAGCAAATTGCAGGTGGAATATTATCTTAATGAGATAATGTGTGTAATTCATTGAAGTAAACAGTCATAAAATATCCGAAAGTGGACGTGAGTATAAAAGTAAAACTAGGTTGTACCGATGAAATAAAGATATCACCTACGCATTCACGTTAACAATGTGCTTTTGAAAAATCGTTTCACATTAGTAGCATGCGTTACTCACAAATCGTTCCATATCGTTTTCGCAACGGAACTAGCTCTGGACTCCCTTCAAGAGTTTAAGCCTAGACTGCTGGTTGTGGGTCAGTGGTATTAGATTTTCTTGCTTGACATTAATAACTCCCTCACGCTACACATACACGCACGTGCACCGCCTTGCGAATTTTCTTCGTGTGCTTGCTTCCTTGATTAGAAGTGGATTCTTGACCTATTCGAACGTTCCATGCCTTGTATGTTCCTTAAAGGATAATATATTACCAGCAGTAAACAATTGTTACGACTAAATCACGATATCCTAGTCTTTGTTGTGTTCATGAAGGTAGAGAACTAGGTGTTAGAAATAGTGCACGTACAAGACTTTAATTATTGGAATGGCGGGATCCATAATAGATGATCCTACAATAAAACTTTTGCGATCTAAAGAATTAAGTTTATTGAATTGTGATTATTGTAATCAATGTAAAATTCATGTTTTGATATTTTTCTTTATCATACTACATTTCATCGCCAATGAATATATTTTCTCGAACTTTCCTTCCGAATTTTTAATGTATTCCAAAGCTCATTCTGCGTGCACGATAATCTCTAGGATTTCCTTCTTATAGCGGTATAGTTAAAAAGAGATTTGAGAAATTTTTCTTTTCTTGTGACGTCGCACTAAACTTTAACTTGTAAATCATTCAGTTGGTGCACGTTACATTATTCAGCCACTAAGGCCCTGCAATACGGATTTCTGGAGAATCTTGCGGATCTCCAGTATTTGCACGACTCCGTACTTTCTATGCCAGATCGACTGTGATCGTGAAAGTCCCGCTGAGTTTCAAAGAAATTTCTCTGCTTCAGTAGATTTCAAAAAGGACAAAAACGCAAAACTATTCTCGAAAATATTTCCATGTGAAGTTAATTTACGAGTTTCAAGTTTCAAGTCTATAAAGTACATATTATTTATGGTTTCATTATTTTCTTCTACATACATTTCAGGGCCTAAACTGACGTCTAGCACTATTGACACCATATGAAATCTCTCGAATGACTAAGTGAAAATCTACGTTTATCCTGTATGAGAAAGCAGAGAATGTATAGCTAATAACGTATGTTGTACTTCGACCATAAATCGTAAATAAACTCTTTTGGAAGACTTCCAACAACGTGTCTTAACTTTGCGCTCCCTGAAACTTCTGCGAATGAAGTTGTTGTCTACTTGAACTCCATTGAATGAGAGGTGAATGTCAGTACACGCTTCTTATAAGATTTATCAATACAACTGAATGTATAAAAAGCTGAAACACTGACAGACTGATGTATCAATATAAATTATAAAATACTTGCTTGCTACAAGATTGGAAGATACAAATTTTCACTGAAAAATTCCATCTTCATTGAGTCTATTTCCATACTTAAAAAATTATTATACATCTTTTACACCAGCAACGTAAAGTTATTTCAGTCCATTTTTTATTATACAAGCTTTTATATTATGCCTCCGAAAAGATTATCATTTCAAAATATGATGGGTTTTGTTTCAAATTAAAGGATTGATTTATATTACAAATTCGAGTCTCTTCCCTGTCAACTGAGCAGAAACTAATAAATAATTCCTTAATCCTGCTTTTAAAAGCCACGTAAATATTATATATTTCATGTTTCATAAGCTGCTTAACTTTTTAGAGTTGAAAGTTGAACAGCTTTCATGGTAATTAAATCATCGTAACAACGGCACTAATGTGAAGCAGTGGATGTCGATAATAAATTACTTTAGTCTCTCGCCAAATGATTTTACTTAAAAAATTTTTAAAAGTCTTAAATAACTTATTATAACTTTATTTAAAACCGGATTGGAAAAGTGGAATAAATACTTCATTGCACAGATGTCAATCTCGCAGTGGTTACGGTCGTGTATAGTCAGACGAATAGACAGATTTCGAATAAGTAGAGCACAAAGGCTGATAATAATTTATTTAGTATGAATTGAATCTTTTATTAAAAGTGAGACTTATTAAAAGTGATATTATATCTTGCTTCCCTTTTTAATTCAACTTCTTTCCGAAAAAGTGATTTTAAGTCTATTGAGAGTTGATTTATGAAATTCCAAGTCTCATGTTTCAATGTAAGTAACTTTGATGAATTTTTCACACACTAATGTGCAGAAACGTTAACGCTTAACATATCCCACGATGTTATTAATCATTCTCGAACATATTTCTACCCACAATCTGTTTAGCACGCGGCTTCCTCTTATGGTTCCCTAGGGCGATTGCAGTAAGGAACATTTGTACAAGTACACTCTGACTTTTCAGTGTGTTAAACAGCAAAATAGTAATTACACTCTCCACATATTTTCTTAGGTGAAAAAAGACTGAAACCATTAAGGATTCCATAATTTTTTATAGGAAAAATGTATTTTTGAAAGGCCAATCAAACAAACATTGATGGTAAAGAAAAAATTATTTTATATAAACATTCCTTTGAGGTAACATTATCCACTAACGAACTAAATCGTTTCAAAGCAAAGCACTGACTCGTTTCAGATTGAATTTGGTTATACCTGAATTCGGATCCCGTTTGATTAAAATGCCACTTCCTTTGAGTCAAAGAAATTTTCGCTTAGATTCATATTTGAGCAACTCACTTCGATCAATGCATATGAAAGTTCGTCAATACAAAACTGATGCTTCGGATATATGTGAAAATAAAAGAATGAAACGATTTCAAATCATTCATATGTGAAAATTTTCCTTGCAAAAAAGTGTCTGAACATATAGGTTGCACTTTAACAGAATGGTTTGATAATTTAAGCTGTCATTTGCAAACAGCTTCTTTTGCTTCAAGCATATTTTTTATTTCAAGCATTTTTTACGAGTGAGAGTCTCCGAAAAAATCAGGGGTATAATACAACGATTTTCATTAAAAAAAACTAATAAAGGTATATCCAGTAGTTTCGGCTTGGTACCTACCACGATTTCCCTTTACAATGATTTCCCTTCACAATGTGAAGAGCCATAGTTTATGGTTTTTTTAAAAAATGAAAATCGATGTAAAAAAATTTGCTAAACAATTATTTTTTTCTATTGATAGAAATGTCAGGTAGTTCTGATTTTAGTCGTATTACGATGACGTATTTCAGTCGCTTCAAAGCAATTAAATATTAATACTTAGATTTCAATTAATAGAGCTGTAATTCACGCTTTCAATTTCCAATAATGGAATCCAAGAATCTCACAATTTCAGTATGACTCACCTAATTTTTAATTTAACCTAAATTTATAACATTTTCAATATCCACATTGAATTAAAAAATTCATACGTACTTTTAAGCATAATTAATACCTGTTTGTGAATAATAATAATTTATAAGTCTACTAAATACAGATCAACTACTAATATTTGACCCAAGTTTTACATCACACAATTTTTATTGAAATTGCAAAATAAAAAAGTGCAGATTATCTGCAGGTAATTAAATTTGTTAACAACATTTTACAGGCTAGTTGCTTTGTTAGAGACATTTTTTTAGTGCAGCTGCGACAAGCATAAACCCTCGGGGTACTTACTTTTTTCGCACTTTTACTACCTACTGTTAAAGCCAGACGTACGATGCTACTAGAGTTAAGAGTGATGTTTCCTTCCGTTTAGGCGCCAACGTCCAATCAAAACTTCGTGAAGGTTAAAAAAGGAAGCACAAAATGCAAAGTCTGCGAACGGAGTAATTCAATCACCCATTTATCGTCAGTATTGGTCAGACATCAGTGTATTGGTTGAGGTCTGGTCTGCTCAGACCTATGCAGCTGATTAATCTGGGTTCATAGTTACGGAAATAGGTTCATCAAGAGTAACACGGGTTATTTCATCGGGCCGAGAACACCGTGAACTAGGTAGTCGTTAAAAAGGTGTAGGCGAAGAGAGAGCTACACCGTACCTACTCTTAAGTGATTTACGGTCGTGCTTTCCCAGGCAGGAAATTCGTTAGGGCAATCTCTGGATTCAAGATGGGCTTCTGCACGCACCATGCTTAACCCGATAATGTTAACGAGTTTCGTTGATACACAGCATTCTCATGGTTCCTTCTTTCTTACAAATTTACTGCATTCCTTCAACCATTACTTCAATTCTACTAAGTTGCCTTTGAAAATAATGGAAGGGTTCTATAACGTATACCATTGCAACGAGAAAATTAATAATTGGATTTTCTCTAAAGAGTAAGTCTGCTCGTTTTCAAAATTAGTCATTTATATTATTATTTAATTTATAGCTAATCGCAGTAAGACGTGCCACCTCCCCCTAGCAATAGTTTGATCATGTAGTGAAATGGGTTTTCAGGAAGTTATTATACTACAAAAACTTTGTCGTTTAAAATTTAAAAAAACATTGAAATCTGTTAATATGTTGCTATAAAGTAAAATTAAAAAGGGAGGGCAGTTATATTGCAATTTTGTAATTTACAAACGTTTCACCTCCGCGAATACATTGTTCATGTCATGCAGCATCAAAGGATTATTCGAAATGCAACGACCGTAATTTATTTGTACACTAACCTACACTAAAATATCGATTGCCATTTTGTTGGGAATAACACGTTGAGCGTTCGTAAATATTTAAAGTGCGTCACGCTTCGCGGGTGAGAGCAGTAGTGAATATATTTTAGGCAACTGTACGTGAAATGGCATACGATTAATAGAATCCGATTAACGTAGCATAATTTGTACTTTGATAGCGAATTTGATATTTTAATAACGTTTTTAGTACTATTAGCAAAAAATGGCTGGTTTCTTTAGTTTCCATATACATCATTATGCACATATAGTATATATGTATATATGAATAACGATCGATACCCGTTTGACGTGAATTTCAAATATTCTTGTTCTAAGCACAAGTGCAGTCGCTCTATATTACAAGGACGAAGGCGCTTTCATGATTTTAGCAGGAGATCCTCCCTTTTATCGCGTCGTTCAGATCTGTGAGTTATACTGTCCGGGACGGTGGAAAATACGACTTGCAGTTACTGCCACGTCGAGGATATTCGTCTCTTGAACTCAATTATTGGACCGGCACTCATTGTGAAGACTAAATGCAGGTGCTGCTCCTGTGCAGAAAGTTTAGACCCATTTTCATAAAAGAAGAACACTTGTGCTGCGCTGCAGTAATTTTCCAGCACGACACATAAAGCTCGCCCTTTGCCCAGGACCGGAAGTGTAACGCACATCCGCTCGCCGATAGCACGACCCTCGTTAAGATGTTTCATCGTCCTGGAAATTCTACAGAGGCTGCTAACATAAATTCTCCGCCGTTTCCTTGGAAATTTCAGGTGAAACTACCCTTTCACTGCATCCAGCAAGCGAGCTGCACCTGACGAAACTTCTTCACATTTGTTACAATGAATGAAATTGATGTTAAGGTTTCAGTAACTTTATCATAAGAAGCAACCTTAATAACTGAAATTGTTGTTTGTTGACTAAGAATGTCTCCTTCAAGATTTTCAGAAACCACTTTAGCATTTGTGGCCACTGGGCTTTTACTGTTTTTAGTCTGATTAAATGTATCAACATCATTTCAGGCGTTTGTTTAACCCCTGTCTGTTTTGGAATTCGCGAAAACCAAGTCTTCGACATTAGTCCTCGTTAGTCGTAATCGGTGCCACTTAGAAAGCATCTCGGAAAGCACAAGGCAAGGGGAATTCACTGATGGTGCACCCACACAAAGTGGGGAAGATACCCGACATGAGAGCCTAGACTAAATTTATTTTATTAATTAAGTTCACCCTCAGTTCTCTTATTACTGCCTGGAATTTCGGGAAATACTGTCGTTAGCATCGTCTTAAGCACGTGTTTTTCAATGAAATCCACCTGCTGTGTTAGTCTTTATTTATCTCATAATATTCGATACTTATTTAATCAAATTTACCGATCATTTTTCTATGTGTGTCTCAATAATACAGCTTTTCATGTATTTATACTTTTCTCTCATGTAAAGAAGTCTTTACATAAGACTCTAAATATTTCAATGGCCCATACACTATTTTTATCAACGTCAATATAAAGTAGCGCACTTCTCATATTATAAAATAAATTTCTGTCACTATATACGTATATATATTCTATATATTCTGTCACGTAATATGACCCATCTAATGAAAGAGATGAGCAGTAAGCTCAGAGATGGTGGTGGATTGTCATCAGTCATTAACGGTAGTGCTTTCTTAAAAGATATGAAAATGAAACCGAATACAAGCGTAGACCTACACATATTCAAGCTTGTATTCATGATTCTAGGCGAGTATTTTTATTCGAGTTCTACATTTTGATATTAAATGAAAAATATATTTACAAATGGCTGTGAATAATTCTATCATTTCAGAAACATATGTATAGAAAGTTTTGCTATTCATCTTACATATATATGTACACATTTTTATTATTTCTATTCACAGGGGGTGAAAAGACGGTTTTTAAGTTTTATACTTTTTACCTTTCAGGTACATAATCAAGCATCAAACCAGAGGTCGTTTGAGTGCAGCTGCTAAGATCGATAACTTGCCTAGACCGAAACTCAATTTTCGCAAGTGTATTAACTCTACTTTGTTGTAGTATTTACTCCCTTTCATGTCGCTAATAGTTATTAATTGCTTGTTAGGGAAAATTAATGACGAGGTTGTATCGTATGTGATACGCGTGGTTCAGCAACGCGTATTCTGATACCTAAAGGCAATTTCATTTGCTCTCTTGAGGAATTTGATGAGAGAATATTCTGAAGAAGGTTTATAACCTAATTTCGTATCTGCCAAATTTTGCATTTATTCAGAAATTAATGGTAACATCGGGTTAGATTGAATGCATCCGGTAAACAAGAATTCGCATAATATAGTTGTTAAGAGAATTTAAACCGTTATCGCAGATACTTAAATTGACAACTATTATTATATACAAGTACTAGCAAACCAACATTATTTATTTTCCTTCTTACAACTTCAAGTCATTCAAAAACCAGTAAAATTTCACTGATTCAAATTTAGAGAGCAGATTTGAAACAATAATAAAATTTATGCGAGATTTTAGAAACATTTCGTTACATCATATTTTTTAGAGAGCTTCAAAAGGTTTCTAGGAATTTCAATGGATTTTGACAATCTTTAAGTAATTTTTATAAAGTTCTAAAGATTTTTAGGATTTTTAAAAGATTTCGTGGAATTTTAAGGTATTTCAAGATATTTCGCGGAATTTGAACGGAATTCATGAAATTTTAAGAGATTTTTTTTTAAAGGTAGGGAATTTTAAGGGATTTGAAATGTTTTGAAATTTTGAGGAAGATTATGAGGTTTCTAAGAACTTTAAGAGATTTCAACGAATTTTAAACGATTTCTAATGTTTTCGTGAAATTTTGAGGAATATTAAGCCAACTCAAAAGATTTTTATTATTCTTTAAAGATTTTGTGGAATTTAATGAGATTTCTAATAATTTTAATGAATTTTCAACGATGTAAAGGCACTAAATTTTATTCTAGAATTCGAAGAATTTCAAGAAGTTTCTGAAAATGTTAAAGAATGTTAAAGAATTTTTTGAGATTTTTCTAATTTTTAAAAGGTTTTGTAGAATTTTGAAGGATTTCATGGAATTTGATAAGATTTCATGATTTTAATGGTTTTTGTGGATTTTCAAGGGATTTTAAGAGGTTTCTGGGAGTTTGAAGAAATCTTAACGAATTTTAAGGGATTTCGAAAGTTTTCGTGAAATTTTTTTGCGCCATTAGTTTGTTTTTCTTCTTTCAACTTCAAGTCATTCAAAAGCCAATCAGGTTTGCAATAACAATGTATGCGAGATTTTTGAGACATTTTGTGACACCATTTTTTTAAGATAGGATATAAGCTATATTTTAATGCTGTATTGCAAATTACAGCATATTGAATTGATTGAATACATATCTGTATCCAAAATAAGCATAAATATTTGTCTTTTTATGTAACGTAATGAACCCTTTGTTAAAGAATTTCATCTACTTGATTATTTTTAGTACCTTTGGGTTTCAAATTATGGTTGTCGCGTCGCAATCATACTTGTTGAAAGAAAATTGGCTCATTTTACTCAGCACGAGCTTCATTAGTACATCACGTAAAGAAGACGTAGAAGCGCTTGACAATCAGGAGAAATGAAAAAGTAAGGGTAGGATATGGAACAACAAACCACCAACTTGGAAGTTACTCACTAAGAAAATCGTGTACATGAAGAATTATAAGAAGCTTCTCATCAAAACTTTCCTTCAATATAGTTGTATTTCCTCAGAACGAAATAAAAGACTATATTGAGAGAAAAATATTTTTTTGAATTATTTTAAATTCCTACGAGATAGGTAAACCAACACTTGTAACTGCAGGGTTTCTGTTCTCTGTAAATATGCATTTTTCATGAAATTCTCGTTTGGTTCGTCAAAAAAAAAAAAAAAATATTCACGAAATTTCACCCCAAACGGTTTCAAGTTATTGAATATATATTGGCTGATTTTCGCTTCCCTTTTAGAATACTCGTTAATATGAGATTTTTTTTAGTGAAAAAATATTCAATTTCAGCTATTCAAAACTGAAGATATGGAAAATGAATCTAGTTAGGCAATATCGAGATATATATTTATATTTAGATTTTATACGTCTACCAATATGGTATGCAGAATTATATTTATAATACAAAAAAGCATTATTGGACTAAAATTTACGGGAAATGAATCAAGTTATGAATATCTAGGGCACGTATGTAAGCAATCAAAGTAATTGTCAAGATAAACTTACTTTGTAAGATTCTCATCCCCTCGAGGCGTGCAAGATGTGCAGAATAACAAGAGCTACTTACTTTACAAGTTTAACACAACATAAAATGTATAAATTGGACAGTTTCTAGTGCAATATAACTTTGAAAATTATATTACAAAATAAATTACAAATTTAATCCGTTAACTGAACAATTCAAGTTGAATTACCTCAAAGATTCCTGATACTTGGACAGAAATATTTGCAACTGGTTCACTGATTACATATAATTATGCAATGAATGAGTTTAAATGCGATTATGGGGATCGAATGCATCAAGGCATTGATCTAATGACCGTTGACAGTTTTCTTGTTGACAGTGAATTGTCGCCAAGAAGCTTTCAAGACTTAAATACCAAAAGCTGGTTGTAAGTACATACCGACGTTACCTGTTGGAAGGCGAACGTTTCGAATGTCGGCTATTGAACAGCGCAATCTATTCTAATTTAACACTTGCTTCGTGGCATTAAATAATCGCTTTCGCCTTCGGAGAACTGGTCCCCATTGAATAATGGAATTTTATCCAACGAGTTTGTACTTAGTGTGGATGGCGGGAGGCTCTCTGTAAGTCGGTGTTGTGACAGTAAAGAGCTCGAAATAAATCTTAGTTATAATCATTTCTTTTTCAGCCGGCGGCCCACGACGAGCATAAATCAAATATCATCGTACCCGTGTGGCGATTCTCATGTGCCAGAAAGACCTCCTGTACCTTTTCCGCCAGATTTTATTACGCACATTACATACTGTGTTACAGTTCAGAGAGTTAACACTTTACGATCATCCCAAACCTTAGGACACTTTCTTCCTTTATATCACACACTAACAGGTATTATACGTGCACACCACGTGCGACCATAATTCCATTCTGTGCAGCATTGGGCTTTTGGGAATTTTTCAATTATTTCAAATGAATGTTGTTATGAAATTAATATTGTTAGGAAATTAATGTTGTTATGAAATTGAGTAATTGTTTTGAAATTGAGTAATTCTTGAATGTTCTCCGGTAAATAAATGCCATGAAAATTATCTCTTCACTCTTGTGACACACAACGATAATATTTTGATTCGATAAACAATTTGTCTTCATTCCTAACTTTCTCATTATCGTTTGACAGCAGCGAGAAGCAAGAGGTTGAAGTAAAAGTCCATAATCCGTACATTCCGTATTGAATACTCTTGGCTACTAGCATTACCTTTGGCATATGGCTGACGTTGATATTAGATTACGATCCCATATCCCAAGCTTATCGCATAGTCGTAAGCGCACACGAGAGAAAGTCTGAGATGTCTGCTTGATTAGTTTCACCGTACATTTCTTTATTCTCCATAATTTTCACAATAGGCATGGACTGGGATTTAATCCTATCAGTGGCGAGAAATAAATTAGAATCAACGTCTGATTTCACCACAACCTTTCGATAATTCCTCGCCATTAATAATAATCTTAAGTTTATATACGCTTGTCATTTTTCTATCCTATAACACCTTGAGTTACAAAACTATGTTTTTATACTTTATTACATTCATTTTATTACTTCTACATTTTTGGTGCTGTTTGTTTAAAATATGAAATGCATCTACAGTGACCCTAAGAATGCAGAACACGTATACAATTATACATATATATGACCGCTGCACATGGTCATGTAAGGCAAATCGAAAACATATCTGAAATTGTTGGTTACGATATTACAGAACACGGCATATGTTTAACTTCACCGCCTTTCAAAACACACAACTGCGCTGATCTTTCATAGTTATATTCACTATTGTCTGATCGATTTTTAACATTGTTATGTTAACATGCACTTGTTTTAATATTTTACTTTGAAATGGTCAATATTGAGTAATTTTCCAACAAATGTGTGGGTACAATGTATTCATCGTATTCTACAGATTTTAAAAAATGTGTCTTGGAATATCAATTAATTGCAATTACACTTACAATTTACTGGCAAACAACACCAATTTTTTTTTCCTTATTACAACTTCTAGTCATTCAAAAGCCAGTCAGGTTTGCAACAACAATGTATGCGAGATTTTCGAGACATTTTGTTACACCACTTTTTTTAAGAACCTCTTTAAGGACCTTTTGCTGAAAAATTTAGAGGATTCTAAAAAATTTTAAATCAAAGCATTAAACAATTTTTTAAGGGATTTCAGAAGTATACAAAATAATTGAGATCTTATAACTTTTGAAATATAGAAACATGTAATTCCTTGTCTAATTTCAGGAATCTCCATAAGTTTCATCAAATTCTTTAAAATCCCTTTAACATCCTTCAAAATCTGGTGAAATTCCTTTAAATTTCGTAAAATTACTTGCCATTTCTTGATATTCCTTAAAATTACTTAAAATTACTCAAAGTATTGAGTAATAAATTTAATAATTTACATGAAGTCTCATTAAATCTCTAAAAAATTCCTGAAAATCCATTGCGGAAAATCCCTTGAATCCCATTACTTAAAATTCCACAAAATATCGTCAACTCTCTTAAAATTCCTGACAATCAAACGAAATCTCGCAAAATCCCTTGAAAGTCCTCAAAATAACTTAATATCCCATAAAATATCGTAACATATCTTACAAGTATTTAAAATTCCATGAAAATCCGTAAAACCCCTGGAATCCCTTCAAAATTCTTTAAATTTATTTAATATCCCATAAAATATCTTAAATCCCTTGAAAATCCTTCAAACTCTAATAAAATTCTTTTAAATTTCGTGAAATCACTTGACATTCCTTAAAATACCACAACCTATGGTTATATCCCCTAAAATTACTTATAAAATTCTATGAAATCTTAAGAAATTCATTCAAGTTTCGTAAAATCACTTAATTCTCCTAAATTATTTAAAGTCCCATGAAAATTTCGTTAAATACTTCAACATTTTTTTTATAGAACACTTAGTTTTCGATTTAATCGCGAAAATTAATAATAAACTCCAGAAATTGTTCAAAAACACGTCTTGTTAATGATTTATTTGAGAATGAGTCCGCGAAGCGGACAAATGTTTAAAAATAGATAAACAAATAAATAAAAATGCCTATATGAATAGTTCCTTTCGAGGGATATTAAAAAAATTATAATCGGTTCATTTACAAAGTGATAAATCGATAATGCTGATGTAATCTATAGAACCATCCACTAGATATAATGTCAGATAATCTGAGCATATAACACTGCTGCAAATGTACCGACATAACTTTGCGATACTGAAACGCATTGATATTCAAAGAAATTCCGAACGTGTGTGACCGAATGGTGCTATAAACGTGTCACACGTATTCGCAAATACGTGCTCGACGGTCAGTAGTACACAGAATATCTACCTCGTGGGCGTCGATAAAACGATATTTTGTCTCGTGTAGTGCGTTTCGATGAAGCTTGTAATAAACCCTTATTTTACTTATACACTATTCCTTGATAAAACCTCCACTCCGTCCAATTTCAATATTAATTTTGTTACACCGTCTAGAAGTCGCAATTGGAATTTCATATTGAGCAATTTACTGTCCCCTCAAAGCAATAAGTTGACGTTAAATGGAAAGATTGATATTAAAATGGAAACTCAGACTTTCCACGATTAATTTTAGACTTATTAAGCGGAATATTCATATTCATTTTTTTTCCTTCTCATGCAGAAATTTCAAAGCTTGGCCCAGATCAATGATGGATGAAACACACAGTTATCACAGTTAAGTACTTATTCCAAAAGAAATTGGTATCTTAAATTGAATCATAAATTATTATTGAACCTTTATAGAATTTGCTGAAGTCCTTGAAGTTTGAGTTTGTAATCTCCGATGGAGAAATGGGCATCGAGTGCACCAAACTTTAACATTATACTAACTTAATTACTTAGCACAGCCAAATCTGGATACTTAGTAGGAATTTAGTACTTATGACTTAAGTCTCAAAATAGATTATAACATCTGCATTGCCTTGTTTCACATTGATATACTTATTAGTAAAAATATATTTTGATAAAGATGCGAGAAGTGATGTTTATTTATTTATATTTATGCGTTGCCAAAGGAATGATATTATTATTATTATGATAATTATATTATTATTACATGGGAACATTAATGCCGTTGATTTGTCGATGAATATTGATGCTTGAAAACATTTTCCGCCAATCCGGTACATAAATGTATATTTATTGATAAAGTATATAGTATAATCAAAGAATTTTAGTACTCTAGGATATCAAGGATAAAATTGTTCACAAAATAAACTGATCGTAAAATTGATTAAGGGTATTTGAATAAAATTATACTAG
Organism: Synergus itoensis; assembly: GCA_904066005.1. NCBI lineage: Eukaryota > Metazoa > Arthropoda > Insecta > Hymenoptera > Cynipidae > Synergus > Synergus itoensis. The sequence continues at coordinate 282,898 of CAJFCP010000112.1, read as the reverse complement.
AGTTTATAATTTAAATAGAAATATCTATGCTGTTTGAAGATACATTTTTTCCACATTAAACGTTGTTACCTGTCAAAATGCGTTATGTGACTTTCGCATATTAATTCGAAAGTAGCTTTTAGCATAGCTATCGCGAAATCCAATGACGGAATTGGATTAAAAGGCACTCTATGTCCTGGCTACTCAATTTGTCGGCACAAATAACGGCACTCGCTCGTCGTTCTTCAACGGTTATTGCTATTAAGTCCGCTAATTTTCAACTACATATTTCGACAAACGATATTTGCAAGCCACAGTCATTGCGCAACAACGCGTACGCAATTTTTCGATCGAAAAATTTCAGCTCACAAAGCGAAACGTATTCGCGAGTTTTAATTTCCTCTGGTAGATGAACTGACATTTGATTTTCAGATTGCAAATCGTTTTTATATTGTTTCTTGTACTTGTAGTATCATCATTTATTTAAAAGCACAGAAATTGAGAAACTATTTGAAACGTCTCAGAAAACTGTTTGCTCTTGGGAAACAAAAGAATTTGGTTGTTATTTATTCAACAAAATAAAATTTGTATTAACTCTGCAGCAAGTTCAGTTATCATCAGTGTTGCTAATTTGCAGTAGAAAGATTAGATTTTTTATTTCATACTTTTTTTCTGCATGCATAACACCCCTCAAGATATATGAATTCGAACTCTAAATTTTAGAAATAGTTTAAACAACTATTTGTATGTATATAAGAAAATGAAGTAACAAGGGTTAACGTAATTATTTAGCACCCGAACTAGGAAGCTAAGAGAACTATTTTACGTGAATTGCGCCCATGGGACGAGAACTGAGAACTGTTCGTTCTGGCCCCTTGCTGAGTTGAACTTTGTGTTCTCCGTGTTCCGTGTTCGCCGTAATAAAATGTTACATAGTCAAGTCCGGTAAACGCGTGATCCCAGCACAGGATTAAACTCTCGTTGAACACAATTACAGATAGTTACCATTGAAAGACAACAAGGGTAGCATGTTTTTGTGACACCTTAATTTAAATCCGCTTTTGGATTTAACGATATTAGATTTAAGTCCACATCTTTAGTCATAAAACAAGACTTCTCACTTTTTACGGTCTTGTTTTAAGACCAAAGCTGGGCTTAAGTCTAACGTTTTTCTATGTTATTTTGAAGATTTAACCTTCCTCAGCTCTATTTAGGAAGTTTTCAACCATGTAATAACTTCGGGGATTTCTCGAAGAAGGAATTCCAGTATGTGTAATACTTTTGTGATCGAGCGACGCAGCTTTAAAGTTCGGAGTTTCCTTCTTTGAAATATTCCTGAGGTATTTTCACTGGACGAGTGATCACAATTCTGATGTATGGAAAAGTATTGAGCTCACATTTCGATTACATTTTATATTTCTTTCAGGCTTTATCCACATTATAATGTGTAATGCAAAGCAGATCGAAGAATTTTTATAAATTTGATACGTATATATGCGAAAGAAGGAACATCCCATGTGGAGTATTTCCTGCGAGTTTTCAAATGAAATCATACTGAGTTAGTTTCAAGTGAAATCCTGGAATCTAGGAAGAACTATTTCAAGCGTACGAACTGTTCGGAAATTCGTGGATGCATGACCAATTTTACCCGTTCCGACCGGTTATGAAGTTGGAAGGTGCAGCTCTGCAGATGGCGCCACATGGCCTCTAACTTTCCTCATTTGCGATAATGTATGGCAACCCATTAGGACATGGGACCCTAACACAGCTTACTGCAAGTGCAGACATCCCTAGCCAAATCCGTTTCATTTTTAAAATTAAAAATTCAACAATTTATTATCCAGAATGCTTAAACATTTTCATTAAAAACAAATGAATTTTCAGACATCCAACCTTTCTAGAAATTAATTAAAATAATGACTTCGACAATAGTTCAATCTATCCCAAATAAAAAATGGAATAAGCTCGTAACCTCATTTGCAAATTTGCTCAATCTCGTTGGAAATTTGTGTATATGAAAATTTATGCAGCTCTTGGCATGAACAACCAGCACCACTGATTAAAATTACGAGTATCTTTTTCGGTTCATTGCACAGCAATCGATTATCGATTCTATTTCAATAGGCCCATGCATACATACAATGAGGTCGATAGCGTTAGGTAGTAGAAATGTAATAGCGAATAACAAAGTGACGTTGAATAGGATCGTACAGCGAAGCAGGCAAGACTCGCTAATCTCATAAAGTACACTCTACCACGAAAGGATGTTTGTTTTTCTTCGATAAATAAATAGATAAGCAGAACACGATTATCTCATATGGTTTTGCGGCCTTTTAACACGACAATGATTTCAACCCATTCGCACGCGTCTGTCAATTCGAATACCGTTCTCGATTTTCTAACGGGAGCGTTCAAGTCTCACATCCTATAGAGATTCGCCTTAATTACCTGCGGAATCTTATTATCGAAGATTTTATCGAAGCATTCGATGGAAACTAAAGTGCCATTTCATTTTTAAATTATTTATTTCCATACTTACGTCCATTCTGGATATAATTACATCATTAGACAAAAATTATCTTCATCTACACCGTAATTCTCTCTTCTTTATGTATTTCCCATTTTAGAAAAAATTTAGATGCATCAGTAGTAAAATTAGTATGTTAGTTATTGCACAAGGTAGATATAGCATATAGTAATTTGTAGAGCTACTTCTTGGGATAAAAATTGGATATTTCGTTCAATCTAGTAAATGGGTAAAGGCTCAGGTGGCAGATCCATAGAAAAAATGTTTACTTTCGAATGAAATTGCTAGAAAGTTATCCTTTCACATACCAAGTGGGTTGATTGGAAACGTGTACAGTTAATCACGCATCAATTGTATTAGGACTTAGAACGTAAATTTGCGAAAGATCGTAAGTCGATGTTATAAATGCTGCACTCGAACGAATGCACATTCCGAGAACGCACGACTTTTCTAGAGAACTCTACATGGGCGCAGGTGCATCGTCTACCGTTACATAGAAATGTGCGGCTGATCCTAACATGACCCGCGGATAAGACATAGCACTGCAGTATGATACCGAATCAACATCGAAACAGTATTCTAAACCGACTTCTAAGCATTACCATATTTAAGAAGCGCGTCACTGCGTGTCACGGTTCCGTTATCATTTGAATACTTTATATGTATGGCGAAATTCTATGGTATCCCACAGAGTACATTGTTTTTCCATTCGCAGATATATATGAATAAATTTATGACCTCAAAAGTGAATGACAAGTTTATCAGTTATTTATGAGTTTCTTAAGATAAATTATTAATTATACGAAGTCAGATTTTGTTCTCATCTTCAATTTTGTATTTGCATTAAAATACATCAGTCTGAGATGCTAGTTTTGCATATATTTTGAATTTCTGATTTATAGAAAATAGAAACATTAGTAGATATAAAAAGATTTATCTCTAGTGCGCACTCATGTTCAACTTATCAGAAAAAAGTTTGAAATATTTAACTTGAAAAAATGCGATTATTTCGCCAAGGCGGGCATCTTCAAAGTGAGTAATCTCAGAAAATGAAAAATGTTTATGTCTGCAATTTAATGTTTTATCAATTTTTTACCTTGAACAAATTACGAATCCATTTTTATTCTAAAAGGTGGTTCTAAAGTGCTGTAAACGGTGCTAAACAATCTCAAATTATAAGCCTTGTGCCCAGTCGATAAAGAAATAATGTGTATGTGTATGTACAGTACGCAATAGCGAGAGTTAATAAACGACAAGCACACTTAGCCGCACTAATGGAACCGTTTATCGATGCTGGCTTTAACTTATTATGTATAGACTCTGAAGTACCTTTTATATCTTTTTTCTTCATTCACTCTTCTCATCGTTGTCGACACAGTCGTATTTCTCTTTTTCCCTTTCGATCTCAATCTTGATCTTCCTTTGCAGGCATTCTTTTTGTGAACAAATAACTCTCGCTTTTTGCGAGCATCACAATGAGAAACGTTTCTAATTACTTTCGATTTTTATGCCATTGGGTGACCTTTTCTGCTTCAAATTGCATAATGTAGACGAGTCTGCACCAAAGTATTGACTTTAATCTTTCTTTCATTTACTCTCTTTCAGCAAGCAGTATATTTATATTCTCTCTTCTGCGAAACAGATGATTACATACTTATAAAGTAGTAACTTTATAAGCAAAATTGCAAGAAAAATTGTAAACTGGCAGTAAATTTTGTGGAGTGCGTATTTGACCCAGTCTCTGAAACATGGGAATTGAATCTGCCTCGAAACATAAAACTATTCCACAAATTTCCACTTTTCATGTCAACGTCATAACCATTCATACATTTTACAGACATACATATTACATACTTGCTCTTATAACATATGAGTCGAGTATTATTGAAAATTCAAACACAGTGTATGTAGATATAAATTTAAATTAAACCACTCGGACATATTTTCAAATGCTATAATATTAAAAAATGAAAAATTATCATTCTCATCTGAAAAACCTTGTAATTTAAATCTAGCTTTGAGTGAAGGTCTATTTTTCGCTAATAAGTTTAAGCCATTGTTAACAGAATATTCTTCAGTGTTATGAAAAAGGAATAGAGAAAGGGAGAGGTTTATGAAATTATCCCAATTTAAGCGAGATTGCGCGACATTTACTTGACGTAAAGCAACGAGGGAACAGATAAAATTTATAGCATTTTCAGCGTAAATCTGCCGGGGATTTGTCGATAAAATACAGTGACTAAGGGAATCTTGGTTAACTCTTTGAATGATCCTCTGAACGATTCAATTAACAGAAGCAGCAATTATCTGTTATTTAAATGAGATTCACCCTCAGACCCGTCTATCTTTGCGAACGGATGTCGCAGTTCGCAGTAGAATGCCTAGTCGAGAGGTTGGCAAGGGTAAAATCTTGATATCTTGCACCGTATATCCGCTTTCTCGGTACTATGGCCTTTTCCAGTGTTGCATCGTCGTCTCGCCATACCAGAAGAGGGTTGACAGCATAAACCTTGCCTTGCAAACTCGAGTCTGACGGCAGTTCCTAAACGTATGAATTTTTAATAAAATCACCTATGCTAGGAAAACTCTTTTGCAAGCGGTTCTCTAAACTTTGATTTGACTCTCACACGAAAAAATATAGGGTTTGGCTTCCATTAAAGTTTATCAAAGCATTTTCTTTTAAAATAACTTCTCAATTTGTAAATTTCTTTTTACGAAACATAACAGGGTGTTCACAAGATTCAATTTTTTAGTTTTCCTGACATTTCCCTGGTAGAAAATTATTTAAAGAAAGGAATTAATTTTCAATAATAATGCTATTGAAATTTTTCAATAATTTCGCATAACATCATTTTAAATCTTTTGAAACTCCATAAAATCTTTTGAAATATCGTAAGATTCTAGCGAATCTTTTAAAAATATAAAAATTTCTTAATATCCCTTAAAATTCCTTAGAAATCCACGACAACCTTTAAAATCCATTAAGATTTCATAAAATCTCTTGAAATTCTCAGAAACATATTTACATTCTTTAAAATTTTACGAAAACCTTTAAAATTTCACAAAGTCTTTTAAAAATCAAAAATATCTCTCAAAATTTTTTAAAATTCCACGAGGAACATTAAAATCTCTTAAAATAATTTTAAAAGTATCCAAATTTTTTAAAAAGGAACCGTTTATCGATGTTGGCTTTAACTTATTATGTATAGACTCTGAAGTAACTTTTATATAGAATAAAATAAAATAAATTCGTTGAAATTCCTTGAATTTCCTAGAAATGTCTTAAAATTCCTCAGAATTCCACGACAACCTTTAAAAACCCTAAAAATTTCATGAAATTCATTAAAATTTCTTAAATTTCCATGAAATTCCTCCATGTGTCTTAATATTCCATGAAATCCCTTAAATTTTCACTACATCTTTTAAAATTACTCAAAATCATCATCATGAAATTATTGGGAACTTATTGAAATACCTTAAAATTTGCTGAAATCTTTCGAAATTCCTAGAAACATCTTTAAATCCCTAAAAATTACAATAAGAGAAAATTTAGTTTCCCCAACTTTACGCAATAATAAATATTATTTCTAAAACCAGGCCATTTACCTTTGTCTGTACAAAATGGAGGTAAATGGTCTGGTTTTAGAAAAAAAATATTTATTATATTTATTATTTCACAAGGATTTTTATAATACTTTAAAATTCCTAGAAGCCTCTTAAAATCCCTTAAAATAATTGAAAATTTCTCGAAATCTTTAAAAATCTACAGAATCTCAAAAAATGCCTGAAAAACCATTATAATCCTCGCAATCGTTGAAAATCTTCTAAAATCTGCTAAAAAAAACTATAATTTATTATGATTATGAATAGATCAATTTTTATTTTCCCTGACAGCTACTCTCATTTCCCTGACTTCCCTGACATGTGGCCATCCTGCACAATTAACTCCATTTTCTACTCATTAATGTTTCAAATGCTTATATATTTTAAAACCGTTAAAATCGCCCATTCAAATTGTTTAATGAATGAACTTAAATGAACTTGTATGCTTGACAGAAACTGAAAGATTAAATACTCGAGTTTAAAACTTTTAACTCATTATCGACTTCAGTTTAAAATATTCTTCTTTTATAATCCCCTCAGATGTGCTAAAAGTGTCTCATCGATCTTGAACTCTTGTTAAAGATCGATGTCAAAAGTCAACCTTATAGGAAAGAATTCATCAAAATAAGTGAAAACCCTTTGAGAGAGTTCGCAATCTACTTCTTCAAAGGAGAAATCTGTCATATGGACCATGCTCTCAATCACTCAGTGACTTGCACATCGTGCGAAGCTCTTGTTTCAACGAACGTCTAATAACACTAACACGAATTCACGAATTCACCAACGTGTGCAACGGAGTATGCAGGAACAAAAAGTGGAATATGCCTAACGACAATGCCCCAGCTAGCATCATATTCAGCAAACTAGACTCTACAATTGCACGTACAAGCAAGTCCCTGGTGGGTCATTTCGATGCCATATGGCTTGTCGTTGTTGCCCTACATTTGGACAATGGCCTTACCCTATACGTCTATACCTACTGCAATTCGATTCGTGCCTCTGGGCTATAGAAGCTATTTGGATGGAGTTTCCAGAGCTCGAAATTCCGAAATTGATTTCTGATATCAGTAGATTCGGGTTGCTAATATTTAATATTTCTCATCATTATATAATTCGAGCATCGACGTTATGACATGATAGAAATACGACACGCCCACCTGACAATAACACGATAAACTCACTAACTATATGTCGTGTAAAATTGATTCGCATGTCTCTCTCTGATCCCTCGACTGGCAGACGAGTCGCTGGGGGAGGAGAAGAGAATGAGGCAGACGGAAATTCTCGAGACAGAATTTATTCGACGATCAATCGTTTTGAGAAGAATCAACCGAGTCTTCCGTATCTCAAGTCAGCAAGTATTCTTCTTAAAAAATATCAAGAGTGAAGAGCATTTTTAAACTCTCTGATACCAAATAATTGACACCAAAAATTCCAAACTTGGCGTAGAAAAAGCTACATATATTTCATACATATATTAAGCTGCATATTTCAATAAAAAAGAAATACTCAAAAATCATTTCGAGCTGTACTCTGACTCCATTGAAAATTGAAACGAACATCCTAATAGAAACAACAACTCCAAGGAAAACCCTCAGAAATATTATCGAGATCAAAGTTTCCTGTCAAGAAATTAGTAAGTTTTACTATTTCAAATGATAATTTTTGCTAAGAAAATTGCAAACCTTGTTTTTTCATTGTAAGAGTTACAATTTGAAATAGTAAAATTTACTAAATTCCAGGGAAAATGCGTTCAGAGCGCAAGTTGACTATTTTAAATGGTAAATTCAGCTATTTTCTTTTTTCCGTGTGATGTAATGATTCAACTAAACTTGAATATGTAAAAGAGCCAATGAAGTTTGAGAGACAAAGATCAGGGCCAATCGCTTAAGCCGTAGTGATTGGGTAATACTGTATTACAATGGTGAATATCCGAGTTGAGACATTGGTTTAGGGTGGTTCCCAGAAAATGCTAAGGGCATGTGTCAACCTTCTTCTCCCCAACTCGAGACATTTTCAAGGAAAGGAAGTGCTTCTCAGATTTCTCTTCTGCGTGACAATTTCCTTAACACGATCTTACGAATCTTCTTCAATTTTACGAGGGTCTACTAAGGAAACAAAATTCGTCGGATTTGTTAAATCTACTTTTAAGGGCATACTCTAATTGAATTCAATCCCAAATTCTGCATTTAAATGGAAATTTGACCTTAATGAGATAATTTACCATACAACAAATAAAATGATTTTCATTGACACTGGGAGCTTGCAACCCTCAGAATACGGGGTATTTTTGCCTTTCAGTGGGTAGTAGTCGACCGGGGTTTCGAGGGGGGGAGGGTGTTTCATTATATAACACATATTTTCGGTATGGGTAGTACTACCTACCATACCCACCCCTTCCGTCGGCCCTGAGATAAATCGATAGTAAGTGAACATACAATACAAATAGACCATTCATACTGTGTTATTATTGAATCCTTCTGATTTTCAAGAAGCTTGTATTTATAATCTCTACTTGCAAGTGATTAATTATGAACATTGTCTAATATTACCAAAGAACTGTAAGAGTTTGATGAAATTTCGATATCGAGAAACTTGATTTAATCCAGATAATTGACATGATTTAATTCTTTGATTAATTTCATTGATTCATTCAATTTAGAAAAAGCTTAAGATTCGTCTTCAACGAATATAATACTAAAATTAACAGTTTGCAAACGAAATTTTGCAGAGCTAACTTAATTCTTAAAATTTTCCTTTAATATTCAGTCATCCCTTATCAACCTTGCAATCGCAATCAATAGCAGCGTCACGAACACCCATAAAATAAAGCTGCAGAGGCTAGAGGACGCATAGTCATCAAACAACCATTCAAACTTTACCCTAAAGCTTTGGAACGATACCATGAATTCTAGGAGAATTCGCAGAAGTCGCAACGAAAAAAGTCAAGTTCTCTTTGATATAATCTTTAAGATAAGATCCTGCTGAGTTCATGAATTTTCCGTTCCTTCTTCTCCATTGTTTTCCTTTTTACCATCTTATAAAGACTATCTATCTTTTGCAAAAGGGAATTTGCATCTTATTAGAGTATTGATAAAATGGAAAATTGATTTTGTTATGTTAAAGTCTGTCACTTAATTGTAAACGTGTTTCGGTAACACCTGGAAGAAGTGATTCGAGGATAATTCCAATATAGGAGGATCGTGCTGATGGGACAATTTTTAAATTTCTTCGGCTCACGTCTCTACCAGTCGTCAACCTTCGGATGAAAATCGAGTTCCAATTACGTGAAACGTCACCTGTAAGCTGGAATCGGGGTCACGTCAATTGCTTGTGATCTCTTTCTTTCTCTCTTTCTCTCTCTCTTTGTGTGTCTATCTTTCTTCAATTCGCTCACATTCTTATTTTCTCTCTCTCTCTCACTTACTATCGTCAGTCTTATCTAAAACCAGATACAGCATCCAAGTACTCGACTTCGCTTCAATCGAAAGAATGTTACTACACAGGTTTTTCCGACCTCTGGTGACAGCTTTGATGAAATGTTTCTATAGAAGATTACGATTTACACGGATATCACTCTGACCACTCTGCTGATTGTTCAGCCTTCTGAAATTATACGACGTAATTTTATTACGTTTTGTACTTCTATAAATATGTATAGCCTTTTTCGATTTGTGTAGATGAATTTATCTTCTTCCTTACAATTTGCTTTTAATTAGGTTTCAAATTAAAATTAATAAGTTCTCATTAAAAAGGCTGTCATTGATATACATTTGCAGTCAAGTAATCGCATCAGAAAATAAATACGTGATTCCCTATAATTGGCAATTAATTAGAAATAATTAAAACAGACCAATTTTCAGATATTCATCAGCACGTTAACATCCATAATTAATATTTCACCGGTCGAACTTTGTCTACATCAATTTTTCATTTTCCCACATTGTGATCTTGTCGTTGCACAGGCAATTGATTCGAAGTTGATATCTTCTGCACGTTGCCTTGTACAGCTTTTTGCTCTGACGTTCATTTATGAGGCAGCGTTTTTCATGTCTATTTACAGCCGCAATTGTTTATTTGCCAGTGCTCGATTGGCATTAAAATACCGATTGAAAAAGAAGCAATTATTATTTTAGTGACACTCTTGATCGATGCGATGCACATTTTTATGCACTTGTCTTGAAATATATAAAATTCGAGATATAAGGTAGAAAGTATTGAAAGTCATGCAGATTAACAATCGAATATTTTCAGTATTTAAATTCCGTGAATTTTTAAGTCTGATGTGAAGATGAATTGAAATTGCGAGGCGTTCAAATACGTTTCAGGGCCATTCAAAAGGGAAAATTAAAACATAAAACGGTTTTCAAAATTGGACAGTATTTCAGACTTACCAAACTGGAACTCGTGAGCTTCCACTTCAGATACATCTGTAAAATAAAAACATTTTTCATTAACAATAAGACTCCTACCTTAAAAAAGTGGTGTTATCATTTATTGAACGCATTGTTGTCAAATATCTCGAAAATATTGAACACATTGTTGACGAAAACTATGATTGGTTTGGAAATTGTGCGCATTTTGTGGAATTTTAATTAATTTGAGGAACTTTTAGGAGATGTAATGAGATTTCATGGAATTTTAAATAACATTATAACAAATTTCAAAGCATTTTACGATATTTATTGAAATTTTATAGATATTAGGTGATCTCACGCTATTTCGTGAAATTTTATTAAATTTTTACGAGATTTCATTCGGTTATCAGAAATTTTAAGATATTTCATGACATTTCATTGGATTTTTAAAAGGATTTGACCATATTTTGTGGAATTTTAAGTATTTTTAAGGGATTTCACGATATTTTATGGGATATGAAGTAATTTTATGGTCTTTGACGGGATTCAAGGGATTTTACGAATATTCAGTTGATTTTCAGGAATTTTAAGAGATTTAATGAGATTTAATTTCATTTTTGAGTAATTTTAAGGAATTTCAAGTGATTTTACGAAACTAAAGGAATTTCATAAGATTTCGTAGGATTTTAATTAATTTTAAGGGATTTTACAGAATTTCATAGAATTTTAAGACACTCAGAAAAAAGTTTGTTTAAATTAAACAAACGTATAATTAATATAGAGTCAAAGAAAAAATATCTTTGAATTAAACAAAATTTGTTCGAATTAAAAAAAATTTGTTTGATTCAAAGAAATCTTTTTTAATATGATGAAATCAATTTTTTTGAATTAAAGAAAATTTCTTTGAACCAAACAAATTTTGTTTAATTCAAAGATATTTTTTCTTTGACCCTATATCAATGATACGTTTGTTTGATTCAAGCAAACTTTTTTTTTTAGTGTAATTTTAAGGGATATTACGATATGTTATGGGATATTAAGTTATTTTAAGAATTTTGAAAGGATTCAAGGAATCTTACAAAATTTCAGTTGATTTTCAAAAATTTTAAGAGATTTAATGAGACTTCATGAGTTTTGGAGTAATTTTAAGGAATATATCAAGTGATTTTACAAAACTTAAAGGAATTTTATCAGATTTCATAGGATTTTAATTAATTTTAAGCGATTTTACAGAATTTCATAGAATTTTAAAAAATTGTAAGGGATATTACGATATTTTATAGGATATAAGTTATTTTAAGAATTTTGAAAGGATTCAAGGAATTTTATAAGACTTCATAGGATTTTAATTAATTTTAAGGGATATTATGATATTTCATGAGATATTAAGTCATTTTAAGAATTTTGAAGGGATTCAAGGAATTTTACAAAATGTCAGTTGATTTTCAAGAATTTTAAGATTTAATGAGACTTCATGGAATATTGAGTAAGTTTAAGCAATTTTAAGGAGTAGCAAGAAATGTCAAGTGATTTACGAAATTTAAAGGATATTTCACCTGATTTTAAAGAATGTTAAAGGGAATTTAAGGAATTTTATGAAACTTATGGAGATTCCTGAAATTAGACAAGGATTAGACAATCTTTTAGCAAAAGGTGTGCAAAAATGAGAAATTAATCGCGCTCAAAGTGCGCGGATCATAGTTGCTCGTTACATTAATAATAAAGTCAAAACGATAAGGAATTCTTTTAAGAAACATAGAATTTACTCTTTTACGGATCAGAGATCGTGGATCTTTCTGTGCACTTGATTGGGCGCATCTTACGAATCGTAGAATCGAGCGGTCCAAGGATAACGTTGATCTTGTGAAAAACATTCGATTTGGCTTATACCAGACCGGGTATCAAAGGAATTGTAAAATAGGCCACGAACCGGCTTGGTAAACGATGTGTATTCCTCGTACATACTGCTGACAGTGTGCGCAAGGCAGATGTATTATTCATTCTTCGCAATGTCGACTCTTTGGGAAAAAGGGCCTTTGCCCATTTAACAAGCGAGTTACGACGGTGAGTGTGAATGAAGTGCTAAATAGTAGGGGTGGAACTATTGTATTAAGAGTTTGAATGCACGTTGATAGAGCGTGCCTCGTCTAGTCGTCTGCGAGAGCGATAATGACGCTGAAGCTGTGGAGAAGGTCGAATAATTAATCTTAAGAAGCAATTGACGAGAGGAAAAAAACACTTAAGAAGCGAGTGATAAAGAGAGAGGGAGAAAGAGAAAAAGCACAGTGAAAAAAAAAGAACAAGTGGGACTGCGAAAGATAGACGGGGTGCAGACGGAGAAAGAACGTTGACGATCTCGGAATAAAAAGAGGGAACAGCTCTCGGAAGTTGTGTCGTCGTGGAGTGAGCCGTCGAGGGGCATTGACAATCCTTTAGCCGGTACTTAGAAGCACTTTTTTCTTTCGGTAGACTGGGGTCTGGCCGGCCAGGCGCCCACTACCCAACACTCATCTTATAAATAGAGGAAAATCGAAATGTTCTACTTTGCCCAGATGCAAATCTAAAGATAAATAAATCAGTCTTAAGAATTTAGGTATTCATTTTTTTTCTGATGGAGATTGTCTTCTATGAAGATATAATAATAATATCGGCAATCAGCATTGTATTAAGAATTAGGGAGTTGGCGAATCCCCTGAACAGAATGCCAAGTGTGCTTGAGTGTGCAAGTTTGTTTTTTATTCAGTCTTGAATTGAGCAATAGGGAACTGGGAGATTTCCCGATGGACCGGTTGGACCGATAAACCTGACGCGCGTTAAGAAAACTCAAAAAGTCCCCTATATATGGTTCGCTATTAGCTATAAGCTGCTCTTGATCGAATGACTCTTTAGGAGTATTAATACTTGCTTGAAAAAAGTACTGTTGGTGCGAATAAGAATTCGCAAATTAGTCAATCTCTTTTGAAGTTCCTGTTAATTTCCGGTTATTCTAGGTATCCAGATCAAGTCGCCACTCTAATTAATAAATTAGCAATTCTCAGGAAATATATAAATAATTTTTAGAACTGTTTAGGGAGTGGTTGAGATGAAATTTATAAAATTGTTGAAAGTACGATACAGTCACAGGTGCGGTAGCAAAGGATTCTCACCCCTGATGCATATGTATTGTGAGTGGTCGAGAAGAGGAAAAAACGCCTTGGCACATGAGATTTCTGCGATTCTAACGATTTGTCTTGGCACGATAGACGTTGAAAGGTATCAGATGCTCGTATATGATTTCTAAGTTGAACTCGTGGTGAAAGTGCCTCGACACCTTGAGAAAGATAAGGACTACACGAGGATTTCTCTTCACAATTGTGAACCACATCTCAAAGGGGAAACACTATATCCATTATCAATCATGAAAGAACTCCCCTCTCTATAAAATTGAATTAGTGAAAGTTGACTGATTTTTAGTGACTCTTTTTTCAAGATTTCATTCAGTGAAAATTCACTGATTTCCAGTAGATTTTTCATTAATTAAAATCGTGAGAAAAGAGTCACTGAAAATCAGTGGAATTTGACTGGGAATCAGTGAAATTTCACTGATTTAATTTAGAATTTTTTATGTTTTATATATACAAATTTTGTCTAATCTAAGGAATCTCAATAAGATTCATAAAATTCCTTAAAATCCATTTAAACTCATATAAAAAATTGTGAAATTAATTCAAATTTCGTAAAATAAATTGAGATTCCTTAATTTTCTTTTAAATTACTTCAAACCATGTAAAACCTTATGAAATTCTTTTAAATTTCGTAAAATCACATGATATTCCTTAAAATTCCTTAAAATATCGTTAAATCTTTTAAAATTACTCAAAATCAAATGAAATCTTATTAAATACGTTAAAAGTTCTGAAAATCCCAATAAACTTCGTAAAATACCTTGAAATCTTAAAAGTTCCTAAAATTACTTAAAATTCTAGAAAATATCGTTAAACCCCTTAAAATTACTTAACACCCCATATTTTAAAATTTCTGAAAATCAAAATAAATTGCATAAAACTTCTTGAAATACCCTGAAATCCTTTAAAATTTTTAAAAATCCCAATAAATTTCGTAAAACACCTTGAAATCTCTTAAAAGTTTCTAAAATTACTTAAAATTCCACAAAATATCGTTAAATACTTTAAAATTTCTGAAAATTAAAATAAATTTGATAAAACTCCTTGAAATACCCTGAAATCCTTTAATGTTCCTAAAATTACTATAAATTGCGTAAAATCCGTATTCTCTGTTTTTATATAACTTTTACATAACTAAAAATTGTTTTGACAACGAAAATAAACAGATATATGGTAACATCAATTTTTACATTCTCATAATTTTAGATAGAACTGTAAAAACCAAAAAAAGACACTATTTACGACTAAATCTTTATGGCTTGATGCAGAAGATGGACTTTAAAATAAAAATGTAAATGTGTTATGCGATTGAAGTGTTGAGTATATGGACTTATAGAGAATGAACTCGGCATTGAAGTACAACGAACTGAAACCAAGCGTTTGCCACGAGTACCTTCGCGAAGAGGGTGGGTTATCAGCTTTTCCAATAGAATTCCGTAAGCACCCTCTGCTCAATATGGACAGAATAGCGGGGTGCAGAAACTACTGTATCCTATAATACCACCATAGCGGTCCGGTTCAAACCCCATAGGATTTGAAGAGAACGGTGAAAAGCTCCAGAGCTATCGCATAGCTGCAGGAGACTCAGGAAGGGTCCCCTGATGGTACATACAAACGAAATCAAAAGCAGAGCAATGCACTCAAAGGCAAAGTCGAGAAAGCTCAGTAGATTTATTCGCGCAGCTTGGTTGCGATGCAGTTCTTTCGAAGGGCAACATTCTTTTCTTCTATTCCGTCTTTCCATTCGCCAGTCTACGAGGTTGCGAAGGACTTGGAAAGGGTGCATCCATCACTCGGCTAAGGGAGATAAGAAGGAGCCCCTCTGGGATGAGCTATCAATAAAGGATTGTATTCCATTTGGGAAAGTGAAATTGGTTGAGCCACATAAATTTAACTCTTTCAGATCTTTTATTCTTCGTAAAATTAAGAACGAAGTGGAATAGTAGGGGTGAGGTGCTCACAGGGAGTCAGAAAAACTTCCAACTTGTATAGGTGATCTGCTTAAAATTACTTGAATAAGATATGTACATAGAATTGAAGTCTAATCCTTCCTGTGTTTAAAACTGGAAAGATAAAACCCCTTTGATTAAGCATTTTAGAAAAAATCAATAATTTATAAAATGTGTCCTTTGAACATCATTGTACCTTCCAGAGTACACAGATAAACATTCATTACATTCAATAAATAAAGCTTTTGACTTACTTTTATTCGTTGATAAATTTAATTATTTAGGTTATCATTTGCGAAAACTATCAAGAATCTCAAATTATTTCATATTAACTACAAAATATATAATATTATAATGATCAGTTTTTAATGTTAAATTTCAGGTTAATTCCCTACTGAACGTTGCTTTTTTTAATGTCAGTGATACCAACGCTATATATATGCTTGGTTACTATATTACATTAAAATACCGCTCAAGTATCTTTTATGTACTGCCAAGCTGCCAACCATCTGAAAAAAAAACCCCTCGTGGTTTTTGACAACATTAACCTCAAAATATTTTCAAAACAGAGTCTTAGTGATTATTTGTGTACCCGGAACTTCGTTCACTAAATCTTGATATATTATTTAAAATCTATGTTTAAACCCAATGTTTCTCTCAAATAGGATGAATATAATGATGACAAATTGTAAGTACATAAGTGGAAAACTTTTTAATAGCCCTGTTATTTTTTTAAATGTTAGTTAGAGTTCTGAAAAACATCATTGCAATGTGTCAAAAACATATTTCATTTAAAAAAAAGAAAAATACGCAAAGGTCTGCAATGTAACTTTTCTAAAAAATGCTTATGCAATAAAGTCACAGATATTTAGTAATTAAAACATACTTTATTTAATAATTTTCTAGATATTTCTATTGATTCTTTGTGTACACCGAGCAACTGTGAGCACCTTTCCCCTATACAGCGAATCTGAAAGCAAAATGATTGTTGAACAAACAACGAAAATAGACTTTTATGTATATATTTAGTACTGATTGAAAGTGAGAATTGAAATGGCTAATAGTCACTCGTGAATTGGAAACTCGGTTGTTAAAGTTGGGGCAAAGCGCAACTTTTTTGTCATCCCTTTTCAGTTATACGCATGAGTCGTTCGGGGAAACAATTTTGCATACAAATTACTGTCGCGTTACAGCTAAGGCAATAATATAACGGTGGGAACCGTGCTCTACCCTAGGTGTATTAGTGTATTACGCGGTGCCTACACAATTTTGGTGAGAGTAAATTGAATCTCATCGACCAAGCTCTACGCTGCATGGCTGGAACCCTTAGACGAGGAAGGTTGGTAGTTTCGATAATTTGCATATTTACACCGTATCCGGATGAAGAGTGCCGTCTCCTGGATTTAATACGGTGACGCCGGTTCTACGAACTCTCTTGTCACTTCGTTTATAGCAACACGTTTTATTGCAGCACTTCTACTTCCTATTTCAATCGTCAGTGATCGAATTCCACTTTCAAATTTTATTACTTTTTCAGAATCAATGATTGATACTCTCTCTTTGAACCTTTGGAACTTTATTGCAGAAGTGCAATAAATGGTTAAGGTCTTCAATAGTATACGATCATTGAAAATGGTGTCACAGAATTTTCAAACTAAGATTGGTAAAAATTCAAACATTTTTGTATAGTCCTTATCGTGCAATAACGATAAAAACTAGTTGTGAATTCGATCTGGGGTGTTCCATTTAACTATATTTATATTTTTTTTGCTCATTCTTTAAGCACTTTGCTTCCTCATTATGGTGAAGTTGCAAATGAATTTTCTTCCTCATAGAGGAAGCATTAATGATTTTTTAATTTTTTTAAAAATGAAAAAAAATTTAAATATTAGAGCAAAAACTAATAAGTCGAAAACTCCCATAAAAAAATGTTGTAAAATGCGTTGTTTTCAATCTACAGAGCAACAAAGTTGACCAATCAGAAGTACAATACTAGTTCTCACACATTCTCGCGTGGGTCACTGATACTAGATGGTATTAGACATTTATCACGTAAGGAAAGTTTAATTAAACCATTCTAAAAATATTGGAAAATGTAACGATTACAAAGCTTTTGAGGAAGCAAAAAGAGTATGTTGACACGACCTTAAAAATCATATAAACTCAGGCGCTATTTATAAAGAACATCGTCAATACTTTGAAGGGGAAAGTTTGATAAGAGAGGCGATATTTCCATCGCAGGATTCTGTAAATGTTTGTCTAAGAAAGTAGGTTTCTGCGAGAACGCTTTCTCGAAAACGAAAGCACGTTCTAGAATCGAAGCATTTAAGGAACATAATCTTTGCCAAAGCCACTCGCTCTTTCCGAAAGCTCACACAACTCTCCGATTCCCCCAAACTCTCGTAACACTTTGCCAGGAAAGTTTCGAGAACATTTAATTGGAATTGCATTAAATCCTAGAATTGGTCCCGTTTCGTCAATATAAACTATATACAAGTCAAAGTCAGGCAATCACTTTCCTGGGTCGGTGATTGTGAGGAGGACAATGGAGGGATGAACGGGATCGGCGATCAGTGCCGAAATAATATATTTGATTTCGGTTTTCAAGGGACTGCGATATATACCCTCGTTACATAAACGTGGCCACGTGTCTAGTTTAAACAGAGGCCACACGCAACTTCGAACTGCAAGGTCTCGATTGAACTGCGATTTCAGGCGAAGTGCGCTGAACCGTAAGGTATTGTCGTGACGCAACCACCCTTCGTGCCTTCTCATGCAACCCTCCGACTCGGATTATTTCGCGCAGTTTTCGAACAGCCCATTAAAAGCCGGCTTGTTGGGGTGATAAATGCTGATTCGATGCCTGCTCGAGTCCCTCTTTCCAAGCCTCGCCTACCCCCCGTCGAGTTCTCTCATCCCTCTTATGTCGCGATAGTTGGTACTGCAGTATTGCTCTGAAACGTTTCGTTTCCAGTTATACAATATACAATGAAATCCAAAGAGTCACAGTATCGGCATTGCCATATCCAGAAATTCAAAGCACCTCTCTTCTGGACCAACGAGCGTCAGTCCAAACAAAAGGCGTCTTATTCACGCCTTCTGTAGAGCGTATAAAACATTTATACAATGAGACTCTATGCTGATATGAAACCTGCAGAGTTTTTGTTAGCGATTGGAATCTGTACTCGTTTGTTTGTTTATTGTCTTCTTTTTTTTAGGCAAAAATTGCTGCATGAGGAAACAGATTTCAATTCACACGTGTTTTCAAACTTCTTTATACTAGAAACTATGATCAACAGATTAAGAGGATTCTAAACAATTTCAAATCAAAGCATTAAACAATTTTTTATGGGATTTCAAAAGTATAGAAAATAATTGAGAATTTATAATATTTTTGAAATATAGAAATTTGTAATTCCTTGTTTAATTTCAGGAATCTCCATAAGTTCCATAAATTTCCCTAAAATCTCTTTAACATTCTTCAGAATCTGGTGACGTTCCTTGATATTTCTTAAAATTACTCAAAATATCATTAAGTCTCATCAAAACACTTAAAATTCCTGAAAATTAACTGAAATTTCGTAAAATATCTTGAATCCCGTCAAATTCATGAAAATTACTTAATATCCAATAAAATATCGTAAAAACCTTTAAAGTAACTTAAAATTCCACAAAATATGGTCAAATACTTTTAAATTAATTAAAATCCTATGATATCCCATAAAATATCGTGAAATCCCTTAAAAATACTTAAAATTCCACAAAATATGGTCAAATCCTTTTAAAAATCCCATGAAATGTCATGAAATATCTCAAAATTTCTGAC
Organism: Synergus itoensis; assembly: GCA_904066005.1. NCBI lineage: Eukaryota > Metazoa > Arthropoda > Insecta > Hymenoptera > Cynipidae > Synergus > Synergus itoensis. The sequence continues at coordinate 263,492 of CAJFCP010000112.1, read as the reverse complement.
AACCCAATGAAATCTCGTAAAAATTTTATAAAATACCTCGAAATACCGTGTGATCATTTAATATCTATAAAATCTCAATAAATTTCGTAAAACCTTTTGAAATTTTTTATAATGTTATTTAAAATTCCATGGAATCTCATTAAATCACTTAAAAATTCCTCAAATTACTTAAAATTCCACAAAATATCGTCAAATCCCTTAAAATTACTTTATAATCCCATAAAATATCGTGAAATATCTTAAAATTCTTGAAAATCACGTGATTCTCCAAAATTATTTAAAATTAGATGAAAAGTTCGTTGAATATTTTAACATTTCTGAAAATTTAATTAAACCTCGCCAAAATCCTTTTAAATTTCTTAAGATTCTATGAAATCCGAATAACTTACAACTTATTAAAATTCTTTAAAATTATTTAATATCCTATACAATATCTTAAAATCCCTTCAAAATCCTTAAAATTACTTAATACCCCATAAAATATCTTAAAATCCCTTTAACATCCTTCAAAATCTGGTGAAATTTCTCTAAATTTCATTTCCATTCGTTTGCATAGAAAATTCAACCCATACGGTTAGGAAGAAAAATAAAATCCGGATGTTTTAAAAATATTCGAGATTCTAGAATCTAGAGTTAGCAATAAGATCTGAACAGCTATGTTGAATTTAATTTAATTTAAAATAGAGTTGATATTTTCCTCATTACATTTTGCCATGGGGAGAAATAAAATCCGCAATCTATGTCACACAGGTCATTGCTTCTATTTTCTTTCTTGTCTAGCTTATATTTCTCTCCGCTCTTGTTACTTTCCTCCATGGCCTTATCAGATTTAACTTTTTCCACGTAAGACCGATTGAATTTAGTTTTACCAATAATGGAATCACTGTGCACAATAAATTGTTATCATGTATTTCTTGTTTTTCATTTTCTTACATATATATTTCCTTACACTGATATTATTTATATTTTTTATGAGAATAGTAACCCTCCCACATTCCTTTGTTGATTTTCAATGCAAAAAGACGTGAATGGAAACTTGTACATTAGGGGAAAATTTTAGCGCCCTCTTCACTTATCATTCCCTACTATAAAGTCAAACCATTTATAAAATTGTTGAAATTTATGAACATACGCAGAAAATTACTTGACAAAATTTTCTTATATACTTTATATATTCTTTCTTTCTACATTTTCTAAAAAACCAACAAGTTACATGTTTTACCAAATTATTCTTCATGAGAAAGTGATGAAAATTATTTGAAAGATCGTTGAAACAAATCTCCTAAATATATCAAATAAATGGAGACGACAAGACCAATGGAGCTCGGCAAAAATATTTCATTTTGGGGTAGATAATGCTCGAGGTTGTTATTTTAAACGAAGGCATTATCGTGAGGCGTCTGACCCTACGTCTAATTTAGCAACCCTAGATGAGATCGTCCCATCATCCGATGCTTGAAATAATAAACAAAGATTGTACATATCTAATATTAAAAACATATTTTCATTCCTGCAAGTGATACTTCGTTATTTTTCTACACATATAAATATGTGAAGCAAATATTTTGCTCCTTGCATCAATGCTAATATTTACTCTAGAACATGCATTCCATTTTATATTCTCCGCATATTCTACCGAAAACATGTTTCAAATTTTATTGTTTCATTCTGATTTCCGATGCAAGAGATATTACTCTTTAATCAAGTGAATAAGAAATTCTATTATTGAATAAAAATTAAATAATGTACATATTTTATCATTCTTTGATTTAAATAAAATATTTCTTTAGTCGAAATCATATTTGAGCAGTGTTAGTAGGATGACACAATTAAAATATTCATTTACCCATTACAAACTCAAATATCTACATAAGAAAGTAACGTATTCTGAATTCTACTAAAAATAATTTAAATTATGTATAAACCCAAGACTTTTAATAAAAAGTTTATATCGATTGCTGCAGCAATCGCGGAGAAACTCAAGTGAGTTCCATTTAGAGATTTATGTATATGATAATAGAGTATTCTATGTGTTTGGAGAAAAAACGGATGTACCTTGATTTTTATTAGCGGACATCAAAGTACGATTGCATATTCCGCTCTTCGAATTGGCTCGAAGGAAGAAAATTACGAGGGGACTCCTTTGTGCGTTTGACGCTTTGAATCGTTCAGTAATGATCGTGCGATTTTGTCGATGAAATCTTGGCGACGGCAGTGTTGACAAATTGCGCTTGCTCAGTGGTCCTTTGATAAAGGATTACCAAGGGGATAAAATACAGATAGGCCAGCGTTAATGGTATAGGTATTTCATCGAAAACTTTCTCGGGGTGTGTTAAATTGTCCTCAGTTCCGCAAAACGTTTTTCTCCATCCACTAATTCATTACTGTCGACCATCCATTTCTGAAAATATCAGTTTCATTTCGCCACTTTTTCTCCAAGCAAAAACTACCGTAATCAATGGAGATAAACCTCCGATCAGATTTTTTTTCCCGATAATACAATTTGTCTCGTCAACAACTAAGAAATGAATCATTCTGCTTCTTCTCCTTTAATGAACCATTACAATTATTGTTTCGGCAATAATTTGTTATATTCGTATTTATATTTTATTTATAAAAAGAAACCTTTATATTTTAATCTTCTCTGAAAAAAACTGTATAATTGAAATGTGGTTATTATCATATTAGCAGATTATCCGGTTTTTTTCACACTTCGTGTGGTAATTACTACATGGCTTTAATTAGATTATAAGCGTGAATATGGCACCTATTACAAAACATATATTCTCCTAAAATTCTTTCTATCATAAATAAATATTTTAATAGAAAAAGGTTCATTTTATCAAGAAAAATATAGTTTTACTTTAACTTAACTGCTTTAACTTTAACTTCAAACAAAATTACTCCGTAGAAATGTTGAAATGTGGAATATCACTAGGTTTCAATTCAATCGTTTCATTTCCATGAACTATACTGTTCAATTAGAGCATTGTCTTTCCTCTCGGACTTTATGAGTCTAGTCTTTGCCATTATATTTAATGAGCGCAGAATCCAAACGCACAAGATCAAAATAAAAGCAAAAGGTTTTCTCTTTATAATTAAGCTGTTTATTTCAACATCAAAGCGTATCCTTCTGCAGAGCAACGAAGAATGAAATCTTACCTATATTACATTATTTTTCTTCTTTTAATCGTTTCATTTCCTTTCAATAATTTTTCTTCATTTAATAATTTACCTTCTTTCTAGTAATCAGAGTTCTTTGTACTGTAATTTTCTTTCTTTCTGATTTTAATAACCAAGTTGAGGATAATTAGTGTCTAATGAAAATTAATTTCCTCTGATACTAGAGTGTAAGATTTGGCTAAATCCATTCTAGCGCATTGCGATTGGCGCAGCTAAAGCACTTTCCGAGTTTCTGACCGAAGACATAGCTCAAAACTTCTTCCCAGTTTCAACCACTCTCGTTCGAGAGACTCGGCCAAGAGGAGAGGAGAGACTGCGGAAATTACGTATAAACTGGGGAAATCACTTAGACTGTCAGGCTTCACCCACCGAAAGTGGTGCATCACATCAATATATAGTGACCGTTCACAAACTCCAACCCAGTTTGCCCTCAGGTTTGCCACGGACCTGAATTGAAAGCTTATCTGGCGAACTTTGAATGTATAGATCCATTCTATTCATTGAAATCTCTGTCAATTTATAAATTAAAAACTGTAGCAATAAACTGGGCCTATCTATACAATTTGCAGATTTTTTAAAAAGAATTTTAGGAGATTTCGATTGGATTTAAGTATCAGAAGAATAATATTACGAAAATAATTTTTTTTTCATTTTTATTCGCAAAAATATTTCAATTTGATTAATCTTTGACTAAAGTGTGACAGTTTTGATAGAGAATGGCTCCGGATAGAAATATTTAAAAAATCAGATTCTAGTACCTCTCGATATGACTTTTCGATTGGTAATATTCCCACCCCAAGTATTTCCTTCGTGTGTTTATTTTTTGACATTACAAAATAATCCCCAAAAAATATTGCTTTATAATAATACAAATACAAAGATTTTAGAATAAGGGTCAAGTTATTCCAAAACATATAAAAAAATTATTAAGTATTTTAGTGATTACACAAGCTTTAAACTAAATTTAAAAATATTTCAAGATATATTTTAAAGATTTAAAAAAATCAATATACATATTTAAAGAGATTTTAAAGAATTGAAGAACATTATTTATATTTTAAAATTACTGGAAATCTTTTGAAATTCATAAACTTTGAAATTTTTTAAATCCCGTCAAATTCCTTTGAAATTCCTTAAAATTCTTTTCAATACTTGAAAATACTTTTAAATTACATATCTTGAAACTCTTTTGAACTTTTTTGTTTCTTGACATTTTTTAAAATCATTTAAAATGATTCGGAATCTTTAAAAATCTTTTCTTTTTAATTAAATTCCTTGAACTGGCGTAAAATCACTTAAAATCTCTTGAATTCATTAAAAATATTTTTAAATCCTTGAAATCCTTATCTCTTGAAAATTCTTATATTCTTTGTACTTTAAAAAAAACCCTGAAATCTCTTAAAACTCCTTTACACACTGTACTAAATTTCAATAAAAAATATTAGCAATTATATTTTTTAAATCGTCCGAAATCGCTCAAAATATACACTTTCAAATCTTTTGAAATTCATTAAATTTAATTGATATCCTTTAAAATTTTTGAAAGTCGTCTCTTAAATTCCCTTTAAATTCCTTAAAATCACTTAAAGTCTCTTGCAATTCTTTAAAAACTTTATCTGAAATTTCAACTGAAAAAATATAACAAAACTCAATCATATGACAAACTTTTGTAGGAGGGTCAACACTAATGAGACGTATAATAATGTCAGCTGGTAATGAATAAGAAAGTATAATAATATTAGTGTTTAAAAAATGATATATCTCTGAATTGTGTTCTTTTGGAAATATATCTCAAGAATTTCAAATTTTTGAAAATGAAATACTCTATAACAGTTCGAGCTTAATTGATCAGCATATTCTCAGCTATATACCGACTCAAATTCTCAAACGTTTAAGACTTCAGATTTACAAAGCTCTATCTCACTCAGTCAGCCAATCAAGCACGATTATGCTATACTTGCTCGAAACCCTAGAACGCACCGCCTTTCATGCAGCATTTACAAGCCTGCACTTTCAAGCATAATCGTGCAGGTTTCACTCCCTCTAGTCGAATAATAGTTCGTTTGCAAGGATCTGTATTCTCTGACTGTGTTGCAGCCACCAGGATATATGGCACTTTGCCACTCCTGGCACAGGATCGATTGCAGAGGAAAGAAGGGTTATAAATCTCACAGTGAGATATTTCTCTGACTTTTATTATGAAAATGCGATTATTGTGTCTGCTGAGATTTTTTTTGTGACTTTTGTTTGGAAAAGTTTGATCTTCGTGGCTCATGCTTCTTGATGCCAAACAGACCGATGAATAGTCCATTCCTCGCCAAAAGCAAGGCTAAAAGTTACTTCTGGAATTGATGAAGGCAGAGTTTCAGAAGCTGAGTATCGAACAACTGAGTAAACTTCGATCTGGTGGTGGTTTCCTTTCTAATTCTGAACGATATGCCGAGATTCTCGATAACTTTGTAATAGAAAGATATATCCCAAGACCTATTATTCTGCTCGAATGGATTACACTTTTTTCCGAAACCCATATTCCCCACGCCTGTTTCAAATCCCTTAAAAGAAACCTTTTTCCATCCTTTTCACAATGGAAAAAACGTATAAAAAAAGAACTTAATTTTCCGATAAACAAGTAAAATCGTTCCCAGTTTAATGTAATAAGAGTGGAAGTTCTCAGAAAATTTTTAAATCGTAAAGTTAATATGCAGATGATGTGTTTTTTCAAGAGCGAATTTCTCTCTCAAAAACGATTTTGCATGCAAATGAGGTCATTTTTACATAGCAGCTAGTGTTAGTTCTTACGGGAGTAAAAGTTTCATTGCGCCCTATTCAACCGATGGCACGTCCATAAATTTACATTTGGTAGGTTTTCTCATCCAGAGTCCCTTGCTCTAGAAATTTAAAATTCACTATCGACGCCTTTATTCTCATTTTGACTTTGGCGAGAACGTTAGGTATTCGACATCTGTAGATTCCGATATCTCCACTGATGATAATCGAAGCCACCTGCCATATTACACGTGATCTTTTTTCAGTGAGGTCTCAAAAAAATATGCTTGGATATCTTTGTCTTGCTTATCATGAAATTAGGGACTTAACATTTCGAATTTCCGGGAATAAGGAACACTTTAATGACCAAATAGTGTACGGAAATAGTTACATCAGCGGAATAGGAAGACGTCTTGCAAGTTGCCACTACTTGACGTAATAATCTTGAACTATACCCCTGAGGATTCGTCAACCTTTACTCTTCCTTCTCGCTTGATTTCCCGCATTCATCCCCTGGGGCGAAGAAACGTGTGGTGGATATATGTATACAAGCAACAGGGACTTGCAAGAGTAACTGCTAGTAACAATGTTTTCTCACCCTTTTGCATTTTAGCGGGAATGAAGCTCCTAGTCGAGATGCCAGCCATCCTATTCGGTTATATCCTCCGCAATCAATTTCGTCAATACCGCTTGTTGCAGAGGGCTGAGCTGGTGTCTCGCCCGCGGCGGATTCACTCACCCACCAACCACTTCATCCCCTACGCAACCCTACAGCCCTTCAGAGGGGTTGTCGATAGATTTTTACACTACCCTACAGCTGTCGATCTCGAGCCTTTTTCAACTTGTGCGCGCAAAATCCATTCTAGCGTTGCTTATGAGAAATATTACAAGAGCTTTACACTCAGCAACTAATCAATCGTATGAAAACAAAATTAGTTTTGGATATACTGATAGCTTTCAACTCTCATATGCTACATTAATCAAAGTCGTTAGTCTCTGTGTAACAATTTTTTTCCATTTTATATACTTAAAAGGACAAGTTTTTATACAAGTTATTTTTAGTTACTTAACATTTGCGCTATACTTGCAGATTATGAAAGAAGCTTTGAGCTTCGCTGGATAGTTAACAAAGCATTATTAAATATAACATTCATCAGTTATATTTTAAGCTCTTGCGTTATTCTTAAAAGAGCAATTATATAATTAAAACGGGTACTGAATACTGCACACGGGTAATTGGAAAGATTAAACCATTTTTTGCTTGTGCAGCATCCATATTTTTCTCAGTGAGAAATTTATGCAATAAACGTCTCAAAGAAAAATTGTATAGTCTAAAATCTTGTAACTCCAGCTCTGATGTTTCATAAGTTATCTGTAAAGTTTGCCCTACACTTTAGAAGTGCACATTTTGGTCCAGAATCTTCCTCGATTTCGAACACTTTTCTCTCTACTTTTCTTCCTTCTGAATCTCTGGACATAAACTATCTGTGGCTATCCCACAGTGGAACATTTCATATATTCTGCCGGTCCCATCGCAGAGCGCAGACCGACTCTCTTTTCTTATCGTATTTTTCCTAAAGGATCGGACATTATGGGTTTCGGAAGCATCCGCTACATTAGAGGAGCCACTTTCTCATACTTATGGATCGACAACGATATAGCCTTTCTTCACGACGAATGGACGATCTTTTCCACAATGTAGATAACATTCCTGTACCTTTAAGTTCGTGCCTTCCTTCTGCCTGCAATTCTGGCACTTTGAGATTTACATGTTCATTAAAAAGTCATCGCTCTTGAATTTTTATCTAATAAATAGATCATATAAATAATATAC
>CAJFCP010000112.1:220350-239987 GCA_904066005.1 Synergus itoensis | reverse complement strand
GGGTATTGAAGAGTTTTCCATGTCAAAACCATACATCGGGTAAAAATGGGAAATTTTTATTTTCAACACTTAATTTTTTATGTTATTGTGAAGGATGGCTACAATCCTTTAAGAATTCTTGATATCATTGAAATCTTGTAATAAAATCTCTTGAAATCTCTTTAAATTCCCTAAAATCATTTGAAAGCTCTTGAAAATCCTTATATTCTTTACAGTTCTTTTGGAAATCCTTTACAATTCTTTAATATCATTTGAAATCCCTTGAAATACTTTAAAAATTTGTTAATTAACTAAAAATATTCCAACTCATCCGAATTCTTTTAAAGTTCTTTAAAAATTCCTTAAAACCACTTGAAATCTTTTGAAATAGCTTTAAATTCCTTAAAACTAGGACAAACTGGCCAGGGCCCCACCAGAACCCCCCTTACAAATGTCTACACGGGTACAAAGAAAAAAAAGGTCTAGTTTTTGTTACAGTTTGTCTGTTTTTAGACTTAACGCTACATTTAGACTCTTAGTCTTGTTTTAAGACCAATGATGGACTTAATCTAGCGTTAAATCTAAAAGCAAACTTAAACTGTAACAAAAACTAGTTTTTTTCTGTGTAATAATCATTGTAACTATCCTATTATTATTTGTTTAAATATTGATTACTATCTGCTGAAGGCAGACCAAATGATTTTAAATTAGAATTGAAATAGATTATTTAAATAGCGTGTATTTACGTATTCAGCACACGTATCTAAATAAACAATCAAGCGCAGATGTGAAAGTTACCTAATTAAATAAAAGCTTCATCAGTTTTATTGAACCCAGACGTTTAACGATGAGAGCGCAAATCCCAAGGGAATCCCACGAAGTACGCGATCATCCGTAAGGGCGAGAGCTGTCCTCACTTAGGAAAATAGATTATCAATCTAGGTGATACCTGGTTCACTGGACAAATTTCATCAGGGTGAGTGAAAGAAATGGTTAAGCAAATTGTTTCATTTCTGAAAGAATTTGGTACACTTCATTAGATTTGTTCTAAACTTTCTCAAGAATAAATCCTGTCTCTTATTGTTAGCTGGTTTCCAAAGAGTTTCATGGGAAAATTTTGTAACTTACTATAATTCCCAGCCCAGATTTATTAGTTCACAGTATCATAGAGTGAGCACATGGCCAAAAGGTACTTCAGAGTTCAGGGAACGATATAGAGTGGAAGGGTGTAGTATTCGACATTTCCGCGATGCTACTGGCAGCAAGCTATGAGCCACCACTGTACTTGGCACAGAGTGCTTTTCATCTCAGTAAATGGACCGACCTAAAGCAATTTTGGTACATTACCTATAGCTTCTCCCTTCTTCTCCTCCTACCTTTCGTCCTTGTATCATTTACCATTTACTTCTTCAGTGTCTATGGAAACCCTCAACAAAATTATCTATCGTTAATAGCACTTCGAATTTAAAAACATCCGGAATACCTCAGCTTAATATTGTCCCTCCTTCAGTTTAAGTTTGCTCGAAATATAATTTTCTAATAAAAGAAATAAAAGCAGTAAAAACATCGCAACAACTGCATCCCTCCGAACATAGTCATTTCACTCCGATGTTTAAATTCCGGGAAATTGTCGCTTCTTGTGCCAATCATTAATTAATGATTAAATATTGACTATATTTAAATATATACAAAATATTTATCGTTATTTTGTCATGCTACGAGTAATAACATAACAATACTGGATCAACTGAGAATGTAATGTTTGGTAGCACTTAGAAGCACGACTATTAATCTGCATTTCACTTGAGCGTGATGTCCATATTACCTCATGATGTAATCAATGCTGTTGACAAGTACCGAAATGTCTAGTGGTTGTAAACGCTCACCACTGATGGTCGACATGACAACATCTAATCTTATGTGATTGCATCCCTTAAATGCCAATTTTACGAGAGCTGGACTTTGACGAGCTCTTCCGAAATGGTCAGGGCTCTCCAATCTCAAGGTTATACTTAAGACTAATTTGCCCTAATTAGATCTAATAAATTAGACTTTTAAGCTCGAGTCTTTAATCTTCGGCATCGTAACAAATCAACAAAACGTAAACGCACACTGCCTTTTTTGGCTAACAATTTAGATTTCTGTTTGGTAATTTAAAAAAATCATGATATCAGTCTTGGGTGCTTCAGTGTGATTTTGAGATTCTGCTCTTTTCATGGGCTCATGTGAAGGACATTGCAATTGCTGAACATATAACTGAAAGGACCTTCTGTGCTGGCTAGAACAATATAGTTGGCACGTTCTGAGAGTGCGTAAGAGGGTGAAACTTTTTTTTGTTGCATGCACTTTGCGAGAACGAAGGACTGAGAACGGGGTGACATGAAGGTCTGGGCACTGCTTTGTCATACGGCAAAGAGGGTTCCATTGTCGTTGGCACTACTATCCAGCGTCATTCATTATCATCCTATAGCGGTCCAGTATAATGTAAATTTTGATTAGACCTGCGGTTCCATGATATCTTCATATCTACTCCTGCAACCATTTCAATATCATGTTGGGATCCATCCCTTAGAACAGAATTAAAAATCAGAAGGCGAAAACCTAACGTAACTATTGTCGCTTTATCATTTTCTCATCTTTGTATTTTGTCATCTACGTATCTTCTGAATTAATATGTTGAAATAAGTTAAATTCCATCAGAAAATGAAGATGTCAAATAATTCCTCTGCATGACTGCATGGCAATGAAGCTTAATTTAATCAACTGAAAAATACTCAAGTGACATCTCAATACGTCTGGTGTAATTCGAAGACTCTAAGATGGCTTCCTGTGAAGGGCGCGAAGTCAAGGAGGAAGGGTCCAAGGATACGGAATCCTTTGTGACAAAAGGGTTTATGGGGTGGACAGAAAGCTCGAAGACAATGGCTTAATTAATTCTATGAGATTTAGTCGAAATGGTAATGATCTTGATCCCCCACATTAATGGGGAATAAATCATCGTAATATTGCGAATTTGGTGTAGTATTAACGTCTCGATAGCAGAGATTATTCCGATTACCTACCGCTAAGATTTTGTAATACTACTGTAATTCCTTCCAAGTTAGAGTCTTAATCCATAAACCTGTTTTTACACATTTTTTAAAAAGAATAAACGTCAGAAATTTCATAAATTCTCATAAATACTGGATTATTTTATCCTTTGAGGATTTTCAAAAGATTCTTAATGGCCTTCACTTGACTGCATTCAATCTATCATAAATCACAGCAACTGCTCAAACTCATCTTGTCTACAAAGCTAGTATCGATTGCGTTCGCATTACTTAAGATTGCGTGACAAAATATTCGCCAAAAATGCAAATTTCTGTTAAATATTCGGACGGAGGAGACTAAGATATTGCTATAATATTCATACATATGCATGAACTATGAACATATCTTCTGTTAACATAGCGATCTGTTTAATGATCGATCAATATGTTTTAATATTGTCTTCGAAAATTTGTAATGATTGAAAAAGTTTAGTTAATTGAATATGTAGAGAAAACATCAACACAGTATAAGTATACCCTCATAATAAAAGCACACATAAACCTGCAGAGTACATACATTATACCTACAAGTGTTCTATATGAAACTCGATAGACTTGCTACAATACCTGGGAAGTGGAAATTGACACGTTCATGTTGTGTATGGATATATATAGCAGTGGCACTCAAGATTTACATTAGTGTGAGCATCCATCAATGTTATGGCGAGGTAATTGCATCGAATCAGGCGCTTAGAAACAACGATACAGTGGACTGATAAGTGGCTTTCGAAAATAGGTGTACAATGCGTTTCAGCAATATCGATTCACATTAGAGACATCGAATCAATTTCATATGCCAAACAAAATACGAGAATCGAGTTGTATTATAGACAATCTTAACCTTGTATTTTTAACCTTTACTTGAAATTACCCAGCTAAGAGTACACTAATAATATGAAATTTTAGTAAGATTAAGATTAAGATTAATGTATACATTAAGGGTAATAATAAAAATAATACATATTGATATCGCAAAAACATGGAATTCGGTGTTCCATATTGCTCAATGGCAGTCCATGGCACGTAAAATGATATGTTTTCTGAGTGCCCATCCGAATCAAATAATTTATGGGTTGTCCATTAAAATATACTACACCATCCGAACTACGAACGACCTATATCCGAGCTATGTGACTTTATCGTTAGGAATACATTCAGCGATGAGACCTGTTCACCTCTAACCGCGCAAGCAATCATCATTCAATGGAAATTCAGGCACAGGCTTTCTCAATATACATGGCAACTGGCACGCTTTATGGCAAGCCCAGCATACACACTGCTACGTGCATAGTACATTTTATCCAACAAAGGCAAGGGCAACCAAGCAAACAGACCTACAAGGGCAAATTTGCATACAAACGAATCATGGCGTTTTCGCAAGCGTTAGCGTCCGAAATGCAAGTGCAATCGTTTCGATTCATGGTTTACAATAGAGGCAAAACTCTTTTGACGCCAATATTATACGCTCGGATTTGTAACTAATGGTATCGTGAACTAATGGTACCGTGTAACTAACATATCGGACTTTAAAAGCACCATCGTTGACGGATTAATTATTTATCTTGTCCGAACTATGGGGGGAGGTTTCACATCCTGTAAGTTTGTGGATAGTTCTAAGGATAACTAGACGGAAAAGTCCAGATAGAATTCCTTTTCGTAAAGTATCAATCTGCATTCTAATACTGATTAATCTAATTTGAGATTATTCAAGGACACCAAGGTCGTACACTCGCTTCTACAGGAATGTCGATGTCCTCAAGAATGTAACTTTTGTTTCTTTATTCTTTTTCTTTAAAGGGAATAAGTGAAAGCGGCGAGCAGTGCACACGTTTGCAAGTGCGAGGGAATGATTACGCGTATTCGAGTTAAGGATCCGCTGAATCGCGTTAAGCAGCCCGACCAGATACAGAGTGCGAGAGAGGACTCTGGTGACCAAAGTTGCTGATCTGAGGGCCGATTGCAAAGGTGAGAAAAGGAGCTAAGGCAAAGGACAAAAGTGTGGGAGCTGGAAAAAAGGAATGAAAGGGGATCCGAAAACGACAAGAGAAAAAAGAATTTGAAGAATGGAAAGGGCCGTGTGGACTAGTAGTGTTTATATCATACTTGTAGCGCTGCGAATAATTGAGGCGGATATCTTGTGAATCTTGGTAGCACGAAATGCGATCCAGGGACCGCGACCCATGTTGTCCGAGGATGACAGTGAGCGTGGGCAGCTGAAAGTGGACGTGTACATAATAGATAGCCTTTATGGCAAAAGTTGACCCTCTTGAAATATTGAAGTCGCTTGAGTCAATTTTCAAAGTTATTATCAAATATTTAAGTAATATTCGTATCGCTTTGTATCGCGCGTGCATCATATGTCAATCTGATTTTTCATTCTCGGTTGACATCAAGAATAATCGTAAAGAAAAAATAGAGTATCTAGGAAATAAAATCATTTAGTGCTGACACTAGACACTAATTAAGACATGTTTCTTCTTCGCTTGTAAAACACGCCAGCGGCTTTTGGATCCCGAGGCTGACGAGTGGACATATGTTCCGCAACAATCCAAAGCGCTGTAGGACGTCTAGAATGCGTGTTGTTGGGCCCAACCTGAAGTGACGGAAAGTCAGTCGTCCGCAAAGTTAACAAACTGTTTGCAATGAAAGCGAAGAACGACGACACCTTTGAAACTCACACGTTTTCCAGCTTTCTATCCTGGAAGATTAAGAGGTAGCCGTCAGCGGTTCGATGATCATCGAAACAGTAGGTATCTTCAGCAGCCGTTCCCTCTTTTCTAGAGGCGACATTTTATTGATATCGTGTTTCCTGAGGATATAGTTGTAAGGGCTGGCGATGCCGACGCCTTTGGGTTGGACATCTTACTCCCCGGTACAGCAAACAGTATGGGTACTCTCTTGTGGAAATCGATCTCCCGAATGGGCTCCTGGTCAACCGATCCTCCATCGGACTACACCTACATATGTGTGCAACTTCACACAACAAACGATCGCCATCGTCCCCTTGTGCATCTCTCTGCAGCCAAGGTGAAGGCACCCATACATATATTCGGCACGTACTTGATGTTTATCACTGTGCATGGCGCGAAGCCTTGCCTTGTATCGGAATATCGGACCCAGTCCTCTTCCGTGGTAGTTGCGACTCGAAGAAACTAATGGACCGGTCCAAATCGTATGCACCGAGTTGTTCGACTCGTTTTCACGCGCTGCACGTGAGTGGCCCGGGTAACTTCATACGCTACCCAGTTCGTGTGATTATCGATATTGTCCATCTCACAGTAGCTCAAATTCAAATTTGGTAGAAAATTTTGTTCCTAGAGCTCAGTTTTTTAACGATGGCTCATGTTAGAACATGGCTTCTATCCAAATTAGAACATGAGTTTCTCCGATATGCACAACATCCTAATTCATCAAATAACATCCAGATTCATCATAAGTGATAAGGGAGAACCTATGATAATGATTGTTCTTTCATTGTAGATCATTGATGGCGACATGGTATCAATAGATAATTATTGTTCATCATGCTTGTTTTCTTTTCAATGTGGGTATTATTGAACAATTCATTTGATTGTATTTTTAGGAACTAGATTTTTTCTCTAAAGTCTACGAGTAGTAGAATCATCATCAGCTCATGTTTTGTACTTCGCTACTACAATGCAAACTTCATCCACAACTCAGTTGCGAATCCACAATACAGTGAAATGCACTCTGCTATCTAGTGTAATGTGTCTAGATGTAACTTAAAGACACTTTAGCGACTAAAGGTACACGTTCGGAAAATGCCATAATAGTAATTTAAATACCTAAAATGCTTAAATTAGTTACGATATTAGTTGAAAATGGAGTAAAGTAGTAAAATTAAACAGATTTCTCTCAATGGAATAGATGCCAATCTTTTATAAACTTGTATATTTTTCAATAATTAAAGTACTTTATAAATTAATAGAAATTAGATAATTCAATTAATAGATTAGATAATTCAAGTTTCAAAGACATTGGCGTCACTGATCTCTATTATTTGATACTGTACTCTTAAGCAGAAAATTTTTAAACAGAAATAAAAGATGAAGATTAACAAAAAGGCGAATGATATATTATGCAAAGAAAAAAGGGTACTTTTTCGAATAAGTCGAAGCATTATCCAATGCTTATCTAATAAAAATAAAACATGAATCTCTGACCGATCGCCTCAAGCGTTGCGTATGAGTTTAATCGACCGTAATACTTAATCAAAGCATAGACGCACATCCTCCTTTGGGATTGAGATGCGCGATGATTTCGTTTGGAGTTTGGGTTACCTTCCTTCGAGGACTGGAGGCTGAGTCCAGTGCGTAGCTTGCAGTGATGTATAAATCTGCAGAACGTTCTTACCGCGCATTTAATTGCAGAGCAGAACGTTGAGCGGCACCGCCTTAGCCCTTTGGGCCAGTGCATTGCTCGAAAGCTCACGATCACACAGTGCAATGTAATGTCCATTTTCTTTACACTGTAGAGAAAGATAATCTGCATTCCCATGCAATCCCAACTTGATCACCAGCATTCATAAAATATTTTTTATGTGCTCTCAAAAAGAAGCACATTATTTTCCTAAAATATTCTACCTCATAAAAAGATCATGTTCATAAAATCACTGTTCAGAAATATCAGACTATCTACTTTTTTTATATTTTAAGAAAACGATTGGCACATTACCGAATATTGATTTTTATCTTGTCAGTTTTTTTTAAGGTGCTTATATGTAGCTTTTTAAATAATTGTGCGGAAATGAAATGAGCTTTATAATTTTTTTGAAGAATCGAATGGCGCTATTAGTTTTTTTTATCTCGTATTTTTAAACGATTTTTTTAAATGAAGGAAATAAATGCCACAAAGGTGTAAAAATGCGAGATACTGAAAAACTAGTAGCGCCATTCGATTCTGCGGGAAAAATTACATAAAGTCCTTGTATTGAATTTTCTTTCCATCTAACTTTTTATGCAGTAAAAATACAAATTCTATAACATTTAATTGTTTGTTTATATTACGTCATCAATCGGGGTCATAAAAAATTGCGAAATGCATAGGTATAATTTATGATTCTTTCGTAGAATCGAATGGGAATATTTTTATATTTTTTTATGCTATTAGAAATGAATTCTAAAAAAACAATTAAAAGAAAACAATTAAAAAAATATTTTCATGAATTTCGGTTTTGAACGCAGTCGATATTTGACGCTCTATATCTCGAGTAATAAGGATTTTTTCAAAATTTTATTTATTAAGATCTGTAGACCTACATCAAATCTCGAATGTACTTTCTGATTTATTTTTATTTTAAATATTCGAATTTTAAGAGCGTTTTTCTTCTCTCCTGAAAAATTTTTCCCATGGCACTTACATGGTTTGGCCGTGACATAATATTTTTCTCATATTAATTTTACAGAAATAAGTTATTGAAGAAATACTGAGTTTAATATTAACCGGTAAAATCCGCATTTCTAGAACTATTATCCTCGCATAAAATATTATTACAAAGTAAATGTCCCGTATTAACTCCAATGATCTAATATCCATCAAGAGATATTCATCCTCGGGCTCACTCTCCCATGAGATGAGCGCGGTCGTTTTTATGTTGGAAAAAGTGACTCATAACCGATATAATTTGCCACTCGTGCGTCATTATTATGAGATTTAAGTCTGAATAGCAGGAGAATTCTTATGTGAACGTGTCAGTTTAACGTTATTTTTATGGACCCTGATTACTGGGTAGGTCAAGAATGACCAGTGTTGTAACCCTATCGATCTAAGTAAAGGACGAAAACTACAAGTAGCATTCAATTTTCTTTCAATGGAGGCATTCTCTGTTTTTACCAATTTTTTTTATTTAAAATTATACGAAAAGATTTCGTATATCGAATTTCGTGATTACTTCCGAAGCGAAATAATGTGAGTTACACTTTCCCCCAAGGCAGCGACGTTCCCACGTTGCACGTAGTGTCCGAATTAACCGTCTGTCGACGAAACAGGTGTTTTGAATATAGAAGCATTCCTCACGGCGATTTGAAGTCGAATTAATTACGATTCGTAAACGGATTAAAAAATTAAAATTAAAACCCGTTTCAGTCCTCTGGGCACAAATTGATTCGGTCTTTTACTTTCAATCTTCTTTGCCCGAAACGTAAAGTCTACCACCGTAAATTGAATTGTAAATTAAAATGTATTCTTAGCTTTTGCAAACAGTTAAGAATAGATTTTTATCAAATTTCAGATTTAGAAAATACATACTCTAGAGGGAGAAATTGATACATTTCCAAGAGTTATCAGTAAATTGCGAATATAGTTTTTGATCGCTTGGCAGGTGGAATAGATATGGGAGGAATTTCAGGTATGACGACTGTAGAAACATATGAGACGTGGAGATTAGCACGCCGGAGGCTATTAATTTGATTCGCTGTAGTAATTAATAACAATCATTTCGCGCTACCCAACCTGCCAAAAGGACCAGTCCACGATGAAATGTATTCGTGTGTGTGCCTCTCAACAGTCGAAATATGATTCCAACCTATGCCTCGATCTCAAGGATAGATCGCTCTGAAAGATTGCTGCTCGCAATTTGTTTTAGGCCTTAATATGAATGTTCTTCTCGTATAGCTACCTGTTACGGTTACCATAAGAGATCGGCCCATCAGTGAACGATGACGCGAAGTCATCGACGCTAATAAAACCGAAGTTAGTCCTGAGAACAAATAAAAATTTCATGAAAACACTGGTTTTAGATTTAGAAGCAATATACGAATAGAATTTTAATAATCCACAGAGTTAACTTCATAAAAAAACATACAGCTGTATCTGCTGTATATGATTTGCTGATTTGTGGTCAACTACAGCATTAAAGCCTAATCGATGTTTGATGCCTTGGCTAATGCTCCAGGTGCATGTTCAATAATGACTGGGAAAACTAAACTTTTTTATGGAGACAATTAGCTTCTTTCTATAATGATTGAAAAAAATTAAGTAGATTACTAGGGAAATCGTCGCTAATGTGAGACTCAATCCGCTCAGATGATGCTTCCATTTCCTATAAATTTCAATTTGACAATTTACATATGAAAATAAGAATGTGCATTTGCATTACACCTATTTCCATTTACTTCAAAAGAGCAATCATCTTTTCCAATTATTGAAAATCTCTGTAGCTGAAGGTATTACATGACAGCTGAAAAATTGGTTTCCCGGTTCTCGAAAATATACCAACTCAGAAATGTGTTAAACTCTGGAAATCGAAATTCGAATTTAGTTTAGAGAATTTTCTTCTTCTCAAAATATATAGCGCCTAATGGGAATCTTGAACAGGTTTACAATGAAAGGGCTTTTCATAGTTCGTAAATAGCTTCACAAATTCGAGTTTCAGCAAGATAAAACGATTTCATTCTCGAGAGATTTTCATTGCAGAAAAGTCGTTGTATTTGCACCGAGACTCTAGCATCGGCAATTATTTTCTCTCTGAATTTCAGTACCACCCAAGCTACGTACGTAACACGATCAAGGTGGAGCTTCAACGTTCATTGCCTTGACTCACGAGATATTTGCATCCCGGACGCCAGTTTCCTCCATCGACATTTCGCACAGAGAAAATTTTCGACAGGGAGAATATAAGCAAGAAAACCTGCAGCGAAAATGCCAAAGATGAGGTTAACTGAAAATATATTTCTACGTTTAAACGTGCTTAAGTATAATACTTTGCGTAATTGAAACATTTTCAAGCAGCAAACAGCAGAACAAAATTCAAACCAAATAGTTTTAGAGAATCTAATTTTGGGGGTGTCTCAGAAACAATCAAAGGGGTGATTATGTAAGTTCTCACTTCCACTTTCACTTTTACTTGTGGACTGTAAGCAGTTCGCGTTTCGGTGTCAAAAAATAGTTTAACTAACGTTAAACTAACAATTTCCTCTTTTTCGCAATTTTAAAATGTAACTGCCGTTTGCAACGTTTATAAACGAAAATCCAAATTTTTTTTAAATTCATTATAAATCATTTTCTATCCCTTAAATGGCTATAAAAAATACAATAAATGAAAAACAATTTGCATTTTTTACTGAAATGTATTTTTACAAACCATGGACTCACAAAAAAATCTTAAAAAAAAAATTTCCAAGTTCCCTCTAAATACCTACTCTGTTGTCAGATCTCTTTCCAAATATTACTAGCAAATGAAAATATGATACCAAAAAAAGTTTCATCCCCATATCGTCATCGGAGGACAGCTTAATTTCACCCCCAAACTTGTAATAAAACAAAAATTTCAAAAAAAATTCCAGATTCCTTCTAAATTCTCTGTTGTCAAATTTCTTCCCAAATATTGCTAGCAAATGATAATATGTGATACCAAAAAAAGTTTCATCTCCTTATCGTCATCGGAGGACAGCTTAATTTCACCCCCAAACTCGCAATAAAACAAAATTTTCAAAGAAAATTCCAAATTCCTTCTAAATTCTCTGTTTTCAAATTTCTTCCCAGATATTGACAGCAAATGAAAATATGTGATACCAAAAAAAGATTCATCCCCATATCATCCCCGGCCCGCAGCTTAAATTCATTCACAAAACTAGTTATAAACTCCTTTTGATATCACATATTATCATTTGATAGTAATTTTTGGAAAGAAATCTAACAACAGAGTATTTTGAGTGAACTTGTGAATTTTTTTCGAGATTTTTGTTTTTGTAGAGTCCGGGGTTTGTAAAAACACATTTGAGTAAAAAATGCAAATTGTTTTTCATTTATTGTATTTTTTTATAGCCATTTAAGGGGTAGAAAATGATTAACAATGAATTTTTAAAAAATTGGATTTTCGTTTATAAACGTTGCAAACGGCAGTTACATACTTTAAAGAGTTACTTTTAAGAACTCACGCAACGCTGCATACAACAATCATTAACGACAATCTCTCCATCATTGTAGTAAGTTGATGAAATTCATATTCAAATAAGTTATACATTATACATATGTATGCAGAAATATGAGAAATAATATCCAACTAGTTTTTTTTACGGACCGTCCACTGTCGGATGAAATATGTCTGCAACGCGTGCTAAGACCACACCCCCTACCTCAGTTCTATCTGCTGAACATTATGTTGTACCCCCTGCACGCACACTCGGAGAACTAGGCTCATTTATCCAAGTAGTTGGGAGAGGGTTGTAGGGTAACGTATTTAAACGCATGGAGCACGAATAAGAGGTCATCTGTGTATCGCACTACTGAGGGGCTGACTTTTTTTTATTTTGTAACATACGTGTTAGGAGCACGAGTCGCTTTGCGTCGTCCACAGTACGCGTGCGAGTACTCATTCCGCGAGTCATAAATAATCTGAAAACATGAATATCAAAACACACTATTGTAGCATTACCCACCCACCATTTCAGATTCGTGCTTATACTCGTTACCTAGTGCGGTACATGTACACAGTGGTACAAATGTGCTCGTGTAAACTGTGTTTTCGGGGTAATTAGGACTTGTTTTGAAATTTACGGGATGCGACTTTCATTTTAATTAGCTCTCACAACGGAAAATAATATCTTTCTCTAGGCAAAAGGAAAGGAGAGAAGATTTAAATTTACTCCCTGAGGAAGAAAAAGTGGACAGTTCTGTCCTATATAATGGTTAGAATAAAAATACTCTTCAAAATTGGTATTAGAATAGAAAGAGTACTTGTAATTTCACTTTAAAATACAATACATGATATTAGTGATGCACGACAAGACAAGAATTTCTCGTTTCTCGCTTGTAAACTCTTGAAATTTTAAAGCGAATGCAAAGTTTCGTTTTACGTATATACCAAGAGGAAAATATAATCCAAACTAGCAAGAGACTTATGTAATCTGCTTCAGAATTTTTATTATAGAAAATTTTGTGACGAATAGAAGTTGCATTTCGAGACTGATCTTGCTTGGCATCTTAATATATTATATTTTCTTGACAGTGGAGAAAAAACATTCATCTTGTCTTTTTCTTGATAAATCTCGCTCGAATGCATCATATGATATCATGTAACATGATATAAAGTTATGTGAAAATCAGTTTACTTTATGTAAATGCTTGGGATTTACGGAAAGTCCAAAGTACATTTTCAATCTCAAGCATTGCAGAGAGAAACTTTTCTTGACTTCGTCCTATCAGAACTCAAGGCGCTATTTCCTAGTCAAGTCTACTCTTACTTTTCGAGTTTGCCCAGAATTGTTTCGCTCTGGAGCTTCGCAGCTTCCATTATATTCTCGACAAATCTAATTAACAAAGTCGTTTACTTATCTAAATGGATTCTAGAGGCCATCGTTTTAGCATACGCCTGCCTTGAGGTTTACTTGTACCTATGTGTATTTAGATATATAAGGGATCTTCCGCAAAAGCTCTAGTTCATGACGACAAACATTAGTAATTTCTATGAAACCATGACATTAATTAGCAGGTCCATCTCAAAGCAGAGCAAGTCAGCAAGTATTACAGATTTCTCATCATTTCACGCTAATTAAAATACATATGCTTACTTTTAAAAATAAATATTAAATGATGTGGAATTTTGTTTAATTAGTTGGTTTCTCGCCTTTACCTATTCCTCATTTTGAGTTTATTAGTATGTCAATTATTATACTTTTAAGTTCCGTGGGGTTTGTATTCAAAAGCAAATCATTGAATTGAAGTTTCAGACGTCTAGTCTGACGATTTTTTTTACATTTAATGGAATAATAACAAAAAAAAAGTTTCCACTGTTCCCAAAATCCAAAATTTTTATTTATTTACTAGGAGCAATTTTAGAGAATTTAGAGGAATTTGCTAAAGATTTTAAATAATTTTAAGGAATTTCAAGAGATTTTAATGAACTTCAAGAAATTTTTAATATATTTTAAACAATTAATCCAAAAAGAGATTTTTTAAAGATTTTTAATGGATTTTTAATGTTGTAAAATTTGGAGGAATTTTAAGAGATTTTAACGAATTTTTTAAGGGCTTTCAAGAAATTTTTCGATTTTTAAAAGTATTGTGGAATTTTTATGGAATTTTTAGACTATAAATTCAAAACAATTTTAGGTTTTCTAAAAGGTTCCGTAGAATTTTAAGGAATTTGAAGATATTTTGTGGAAATTTAAAGAAATTCATGCAATTTTAAGAGATTTTAAAAAGAATTTTGAAGGATTTTAAATCTTGTAAAATTTGGAGGAATTTTAAAAGATTTGGAAGGTTTTGTGTGAAATTTTATGAGATTTTAACGTATTGTAAGGAAATTTGACGTTTTTTAAGTGATTTTAAGAGAAGTCAAAAGATTTTTATGATTTTTAAAATATAGTATGAAATTTGAAGCATTTTAAATTTGTCCAGTAATTTTATCGATGGATTTCAAAAGATTTTTATGACTGAAAAGATTTCGTAGAATTTAAAAGAATTTCGAAAGTTGTCGTCAAATTTTCAGGGATTTTAAGAGTTTTTCTAATTTTTAAAATATTCTGTAAAATATTTTTAAGGATTTCACTTCAATCTTTTAATAGAAGTCCTTTAAATGCTTTGCTAAATTTGCAAAGCTACAAAATTAGTGAAATATATAAGTTGACTGTTATCCTATTTTCAAGGGCTACTTTTTTAATTCAATTTTAGAATCACATTGCTCAAAATAGATGCATTATTGTGTTATTTCGATGCAGGCGAAACATAATTTATTCCTTTAAGCAGTCGTGGAATTATTATTACCCACTGGGGAAATAACTGCAGAACTCATTCGAAAACTGTTTCTGTTATTCAAATTTCTGGGAAACTAAATATAAACTAATAAGCATTTTTATTATTAAGCGTTAGTGCCCCTGCCGCAGTGTGTTTAATTTATTTTCAGCTTAATTTTTAAACATAAGCGACTGGTTGCGAGTTTTCAGCTGCGAATATATTGGATGTTATATATTTATAACATCATATTTTAGCACATTGAAACACGATTGATCTTTTAGAGTGGCGCTTATCGTGAATTAGCGTTTTTGCTATTTTCGCTTGGAAATCCATCCGATAGCTGTACAAACTATAGAAGCCGATAAGTATCGATAATAAAACTGGCTCTGGAAATGGTTTCAATGGCAATCGCAAGCCGCGAACCGTGATCGTTAACGTGACGGTGCAGAGAACAGGTATCGATCAGAATTTATGTGGCAAAATATATATTACCTATATGCTTCTAGCGAAATCAAATTTGACTTTCGATAACGGAGTCCAACGATACTGTAAAACTGCCCCAGTTTTTTTTATTAGGGGTGCTTTTATGATGTGCAATATTGCTGACTGAACAATTGTACTTGATTCAATCCATAACTCATTGATTTTTATAATGAGAAATATACTCGGAAATATACCTACTTGAAATTTTTTCCAATGAAAATATTCAGTATTTCTCTAAAGAGAATCTCTTTTATGAGATGATTTATTTTATACCGCCTGATTTTTTTAACTTTAATGATATTTCATAAATATTTATCTTGCTCGGGATATTTTTTCTCTGAAAACAAAGAAAATCCGTTTACGATTTGTAATATAATGACGGAAATACATCTGCTTCTTTCAGAGACGACTGTTGTGATCTGTTCAAAGAAGTGGAAACGGCAGAAGGGAATGTTATTATTACTACATGAGGTACATATAGATGTCGTGATATACTCATGAAATGAAGAAAAAAATAATAAATGTTGCCGTTACGTGCCGCTTTCTTCTCATCTCAAAATCTTTCTGCTTCGTTTCGTCCCGATACTTCCAAGAAGATGATAAAAGAAATACTCGTCGTCACCCAGCAAAACATTGCAGCAGTGAACTTTTTTGCAAGATGTCCTTACGGATTAAGCGCGTTTCTCTGGAACGGCGAGTTTACAGTTTACGTCGTGGAAGGAAGGAGCTTGAAATAGCTTGGATGGCTGATGACGAAGATTCCATGCAGACTGTTTGATGATACAATCGAAGAAACTTGATACCTTGAGGTCTTAACTGCAGGGTAGCTGTTTCCAAGAAATAGGAATCTCGCGGTACGCGAGAGACGAATCGACGTTAGATGTGAGACAGATTGTCTTCAGGAGAATCCTTATTTTGAGTTAGTGCTACTAAACTTATTAGTTCCAGAGAAATTGCACGAATAAAGCTGACCCGCACAATTCTTCCTTTTATGGTCAATTCTCTATCAGTTTATGCCGCATAAACTTGGAATGTTATATATGAGTATTGCACTATCTCGTTCTTTGGAATAATAGTTTCTATATTATAAAATTTACTTTTTCAAACATCATACGTCTCCTCTTCTCTGAACTGTAACTGAATAATAACTGAAAACGACTAAACGGACATAAATATTCAGAGCCTTACTGAGCTCATAAATCCAAGAGCGATAGGAATAAAAAAACTCCGGGATTAAGAGAAAGTAATGTAGTGAAACGTGATGGGTGAATATTGACGTCTTCTTAACGTAGTAGCCGATAATTGCGATTTGAAATTTATTGTAGCGGATGTAATTAACTGCTAATGGAAGTAATGGAAAGGATAACACAGATATCAAATTCCACGACTTAATAAACACTTTCCGGTAATGAATATATGTTAGAAGCAATCACCGTTCACCTAAAATGGTATAATCATTTAGTTTTTGAATGATGAGTTAATGTTCCGAGAGTCAATTTTAGTCTAGAGAAAAATGAAAAAGGAAGAAGATGACTGTGAGAATTTGTGAAATGGCTTGCGAACCCTGTCATCGTGTTAAACTCCAGTCTCAAAGCCATCGAGGTAATTAAACGGCCAATGACATTATCTGAATTTGACCAAATACGGAGCCCAAGGCTGGGTGACTAATTGACCTATTTTCGCTGTAATAGATCATCAACCTGGTGATATCCATTACTCGCTTGGGAAAGAACGTACACCCCGAACGATAAAGTGCTTAGCACTGCCATCAAATTTTCTATTAACAGAGTCTTTCAACCCCAAGCTATTGCCATTTTCAGGAAAGTAGAATTTTAGATTACACCTCGAAGATTTAGATTAAATCTCGTATCTCATGTTTTCCATTACCTATCATTCAGCTCGTAAATTTTGTCATTAAAAAGATTAGATTAATATAAGAGTTAATATATTATCGTCCACATGAAAAAAATAACTCCTTTTATTGATCTTTTTCCCTCATAGAGGAAGCTTTGTAGTGGTGACAAAATCCATTTTCAAAAATTAATTTTTCAATTATAACTTTTCAAATTATCACATTTTAGAGCTAATTTAAGGAAAATATGGATTTCTTTTATTGACATGAATCAGATGACTTGATATTAATACATTTTATTAATTAATGCTTCCTCAATGAGGAACCAAGTGCTCATTGAGCACAAAAGTTAATACAACTTCATTTGCTAGTTTGATCATTGCTAAACAAATACTTGGTTATTTTAATTTTTCAAATTTAATTGGAATTACTTCAATATACACTAAACGTCATAAAAATTATTCAGCAAACCTTGCACAATTTTGAACAAATTGCTCGTGAAACGATAAGGCTTCCATAATATTTCTCATTCAGTAACCTCGTCACGATGGCGCTACGTTTTATTACAGACTACGAAGATTCAGTCTTAATTAAAGTTTTATGTTGTTTTCTCAACGAATGAAACATTGGAAGAGCAATCGTGTAAAATCTAAGAAACCAAAAAAATTACATACTTTAATTGTGTGTCTGGATCTTAATTATTGTAGACATTCTTTCCAATTAAGAAGGAGAGAAGTTAATTCAATTAATTTTCACTGAATTTTTGTTTAAAACAGTGAGCTGAAATTCACATAAGTTATGAAATCCCCGATTAATGAATTTTTTAGCTCTTTATATGGGGAAAGGATTTTAAAAGAAGAGATCAGGGTAATCCGAGGATGAGCGAGTGTTGCTTGAGGAGGCACTAAAATGAAACGATGGTAGATTTTCTTGCAAAATTAACTACGAAGAATATTAAAAATGCAAGTACCGGTAATGAAAATGTTTTCCATTTGGTACTTCGAGACCTGAAAAAGCCGTATATTCTGACGATCTAGGGTGCCATAATTGCAGGATTTTACTAGGAAAAAGCGTGCCTGTGGGGTGTTAATCATTCCAGACACATTACACGTATATAACACGAATAAGCCAAACCGTGCTAAGCTACATAAAGTCAAGCTTGCTTCACGTGAACCTGATACATCAGCTAATAATTTTGGTAATTTAAACGTCGACCGACAAAGTTAAAACGAAACCTAGAGGTTTAAAAACAATGCAAATTTTTCGTTTTATTATTCCAAAGGAAAATATTTAAAAGGCTATTTGGGAACTTTACAATATACAATTTTAAAGAAGGGACCTTATTCACAGTGATCTTATAATTATTTAAGAATTGTATTTCTACCTTTAAAATTACTTTATAGCTTTTAGGGAGGGTGGGAGAGGGGATGAAAAATGTTACAATCTTTTATATGGAGGGGGGATATCGACATTCGTGCGTAATTTTTTTACAAATCGAAACGATGCGAGATTTCTAAGGAATTCAAATATTTCAAGGGATTATAAAAAATTGAAAACATTTACATGTATTTCAAGAGATTTCACAGATTTTATTGGAAGAAATTATATGAAATCTCGAGGGATTTTATAAGATTTTATAACCTATTGGAGATATTAAAAATTTCAAGGAAATTCAGAGAACTTAAAAAATTTCAAGGGAGTTTAACGGATTCCAAATACTTTAATGAATTTTAGGGGATTTCAATAGATGATTTCAGGAATTTTTTAAAGAATTTCGTAGAACTTTAATGAATCTCAAAAATTTACAAATGATATCAATGAATTTCGAAGATTTCAAGGGATTTCAAAGAATTTCAAAGAATTCTAGGGAATCCGACGGATTTCAGCGGATTTGAACCAATTAAAACGTTTCTGAAGGAATTTTAAAAGTTATTATGATCTCAAGATGTTTAACAGGATTTTAAAAGATTTTAAATGATTTCAAAAGATGTCAAGAGACTTCAAAGATTTCAAGGGATTTCACAGATATTTTTATGAATACTTTTGTACTAAATAAAGTAGATTTTCGTACTTTTTAATTTTCGCGGGGACTATAGCTAAATTTTATTTAAGTAGTAAATGATGGAAATATTTGAAAAAAATATGTATCATAAGGGGGGGGGGGGGTGCTGCAAACGATGTTGTTATGACTTGTTTCATGGGGGAGAGGAGGGGAAAAAATAGGATGAAAATGTGTTACGTAATTTATGGATGGCCCCGAAGGATGATAAGCGCAAATCAAAATAACAAGAATGTACATGTTGCTCATATATATGTATACAACACAAGTAAGGCAGTTCGAAAGATCTCAAGAGACAAGTTCAAAGTGGAAACAGTCGTATACATACGGGAACAAACTTAGTTTGCTGTAAACAATGTGCTGTGATAACAAGACAATGTTTCTCTACTTGAAATAGACTCAAGTATTAAATATTTGTAGATGTATGAAATCAAATTTGAAATTAATTATTTACCTAAATTTATATCACATTTGTGTCATT
>CAJFCP010000112.1:208413-220340 GCA_904066005.1 Synergus itoensis | reverse complement strand
TTATTATTATTATTATTATTATTATTATTATTATTATTATTATTATTATTATAAATAATCTTTTCATTTAAAATCTCCGTAAAACGTTCGAGTTTTATCTATTGGTTTCACCGGAAATTCTTATCGATTTGAAATAAAACAGAACTTCAGAAGATAAGTTAACGTGTTCAACTATCATTCGATCACCTACATCATACACCTACATATTGCATCTGTACAAATAAAAGTTATCTTTCAGATACTCGAATGAATAATATATTTTGTGAACAGAAAATGCTGCAGCTGATAGATTATATGACGACAGAAAGAAAAGTGAAAAAAATGATATTTTGTTCCATCCACTCTAAAAGTTGACCTTTTCATGCCTTTTCATGCTGGTTGGAAGTATTAGTTGATTTCATCCAAATCGATAGCCTTTAAAAAAGCCAACTTTTAGGAGAGGGTGAGAATTAATCCACCCTTTGTTTATTCTTTCGAATATTGTATTATAATCTCTCAATGCTTTCACAATTGTATTAAAATACATGAGAAGCTTTTGTTTGGTGACTAAATGAGAAAATGTAGAGATTTCTAATGAATAGAATATCACAATAATCAAAGTAACTGAATAAAATTCATTCAGTTTGACTTAAAAGCGACTATTGTCGTCATATCTGCAGCAGTCAGACGGGTGGCTCAACTTTTAAATTTTTATTATCGTCACCTAGGAGACATAACATAATCGCGTTTGACACTTCCTTGCACTCAGAAATTAGCTCTCTAGATGGCATTAAGTTTATATTCTATAGACTAGTTCTTTAAGACATTTTTGAATAAGTAGAAGACTTATTTCTGCTTGAATGATAATGGCATCAAGAAAAATTTCAAGGAATGAATATTTCTATTTGGAAAGAATATTTTTGCATTTTGATATGTTAATGTAAATTTCAGAAAACAATGGGCACATTTAAATTCTGTGAAAGATATGAAAGGACATATGGTCGAAAGATTTTGTATAATTTTTTTTGTCGGCTCATTAGAGCAGATTAAAAATGATGGATAGAATTACACAATGTTTTTAAAGTTCAAAAATAAATATACATTTTTTAGTGTTACGCTTTATTAGCTTTGATAATCTCGATTTTAAAAGTTCGATATTTGAAGAAGCCCTGTGATTGAGAGGTTCGTTAAACAAAAAGCATAGATCACATGTGACAGGCCTTTGTCCTAAACAAACATTCACATCTGATTATCCGCCCAAAGGCTCAAAGGGTGTTAGGTTTACCCATTACTTTAGAAAAAAAATATTTAATGGTCAACATGACATTTCCTTTACATACATCAAAGAGTGTAATAAAAAAATAAAAAGTACGAGTAACTAACATTACCATAAACAATTTAACATAATTAACCAGTTTGTGACATTATACTCCAAGTTTCTTCATTAATATACTAATAATCAAGTTTATTTTGTGATTTGAAAACAATATATTTGAAAGAATTGGACGCCCTTTTCAGTGGACTCGATTTGCGCCAAGATTATAGTTCTTATTGTCAAAACTCTTTGGTCAATACTCTAGGATACTTCGAAACGATCGCAATTTCGCTGGCTCTTGCGCGAGTGAAAAACTAAAGCGAAACGACCTGGCCACTTGGCGAAGGTTGGTAGCAAAAAGCTACTGCTGCGAAATCCGCAATAATTCGATAGAGGACAGGGTCGTTTAATAACTTGGACAAATGTTTTGTCGCGAGTTTCCCTTCGTCGTTCGCTTTTTCAGGGGTCAGATTCAGCCACTGGAAAAAAGCAGAAATAGTTTCGACGTTAGTCTGCACTGTGATCGATCTTTTTGGATTTCTTTTCGAAAGGCTTCCTTGACATGAATTTATCATTATACTTTTTATCGCGAGTTTGATTTAATGTTTAAAAGGCGATTATTTAAGGATTGTACAGACTATACAGGCTTTATGAATATATTTCATAACTTGAACAATTTTAAAAATTCAGAACAAAGTTTCTCTCAACAACGACAATTTTGATGTCAATGCATTTGCCTGTATTGTTTTTTAGAATAGTATGGCTAATTACATCTGGTGGTTATTACAAGACGAGTTTTAAAAGGATTTCAAGGACACTTAGTCATCGAATTTGAAAGCACACTTTAGTCCTCTAATCCGAATGTGCACTTTTGCTCTATTATACGCAAACAATTGTTACACAAGAGTTCTCAACAGTTTTACTGGTGAGAACTCTATAGTGAAATTATAAGCAATTATTGTTACATTTTAATAACTCAGGTTTCATTATTACATTTAATATTTATTCAATTAAAAAATACCTACTAAATATTGGGAATTTTTCCAAAAAAATTTTAATTTCCTATGTAAGTAAGTTAAATATTTGTCTCAAAGGTTCTGAACTTCCAAATTTCCGAGTCAATAAATTACTTAAGGTTTTGGGGTAATTTAAAAAAAAACCCTCCCCCTCTGTCACGGAAAATCACGCAATGTGAATCTACCTCCCTTCCAAGAGCATTTAGGGAATTTTCCTAATCTTGGGACATCTTGGGAAACATTCACAAAATGTGGTTTGATATTCCCCAAGAGCTTTTTGGGAATTTTCATTACCAAATTATGGAAATATGCCGGAAAGTTTGCGGAAATTAGCGTCCCAACAATCTTAGGGAAAATTCCCAAAGAAATTTTTTACAGGAATTTTTTAAAAGGACTTTTTAGGATTTTTAAAAGATTTTGCTGTATTATAAGGAATTTTTTAATAATTATATGGAATTTTAAAGGAATTCATAAAATTTTTAAACATTTTTAAGAACCCTAGGGAATTTTAAAAGATTTTAAGTGTTTTTATAAAACTTCTAGGAATTTTAAGAGAGCTTAAAAGATTTTTTATGATTTTTAAAGATTTTGTGGAATTTCAACAGATTTTTCTGATTTTTAAAAGATTTTATGTAATTTTATGTAATTTTTAAGTACTTCATGGAATTTAATGATATTTCCAATATTTTTAACGTATTATAAAGGATAAAAAGGTATTTTAATTGTTATCATAGAATTTTAAAGAATTTCAAGAAGTTTCTGAGAATTTTAAAGGATTTTAAATGTTTTTTATGGAATTTCCAAGAATTTTAAGAGAATTCGAGCGATTTTAATGACTTTTAAAAGACTTTATTAGCATTTTTAAGGATTTTATAAAATTTATACTGGATTTTAAAGGATTTACAGGATTTTTAAATGTTATCGTAGAATTTTTAAAAATTTCAAGAAGTTTCTGGGTATTTTAAGAGGTTTTCACGGATTTGAACAGATTTCAAGAGATTTTCATGACTTTTAAAATATTCTATGGGATTTAACAGATTTAAAAATTTTTCAGTGTATTTTATTGAGAGATTTAAAAAAATTTTATGTTTTTTAAAAGATTTTGTAGAATTTACAAGGATTTCGAAGGTTTTCGTAAAATTTTAAGGACGAGAACAAACCAATACGCGCAACAAATAAATAAATAATTTTTAGAAAGTATTATCCACGTCAATCTTACGGCAATATCTAAATTGCGAGGAAGGATTCCTCTTATGTCTCAGTTGATTAAAAATGATGATAAATATACGATTTTGTTACAGAAAACAGGAAATAAGTAATTTATTCTGAGAAGAGAGGTTTCTCGTAGGAGGCGACACGCCCAGGAAGTTTCGTTCACGCTCGTTTTCGTTCACGGAAAACTTAAAAGTTGATTTGCCGTTACGAATAGAGACTGCCACTGTCGTTTGGAATTTGTACACAGCTTCTGAAGGAATTTGCTGTTAAATTAACCACTGCCTTAGACGAAACAATTTCACGATGCTATTTTCCACCGTAAATTGACTCGCACATATACACGATCCCCCAAGAGAGGCACATCCGTCTATAAGTTCGTCCGTGCCATTCCAGCGTAAATCGCGCTGCAAGATTACTCGATCTTTTATACCTCAATTATCATTCCGTGCCATTATTAAACTTACACCGATATATCTACTGGTCTTATTCATTTTAGTTAGAAAATGCACGGTAGCTTGTGCAACTGAGCAAATCGAATGAAATCTCTTCCTACCACGCCATTCGGAAGTTAGCGCGAATGATCGTGCGAGGACTGCACGGATTAAGGTTCATTTTCTCAAATATAGCGACATGAAGAAGGTTGATCTTCTTTAATCTTCAAGGTATAATTCCGTTAGTAAAGACCTAGAATTTTCGATAATAGACCAGAGCACACTAGCACAAACTGCTTATTGCCTCGCTCTAACTAATATCTTTCGCAAAAACAAGCAAATTTTATTGCTTCTTCATTTTCTTCAACTTCTTCCTGTTTCTAAAAATCGTATTTAATTTGGAGCATTGCTCACGTGTCTAAATAAGGAGTTTCAAATAAAAATGAACGCCTAATGATCGAAATGCATTTGGTGTTCCTTTCATGACGGTAATTCATGTTCGCGCCCGAGGCTGCTCAAATGACCAGCTATAAAATTTATAATGAACCCGACCTGTAGTTGATCGGTCTGTTCGTCTGCCTTTTCTTTAAAGTATAGGTAAGTATGGCTGGCACTCGGTTCGTACTTACCTTGTCTCTTCTCTCTCATTTTTTTTTCTTCTTTCTTCCTTATTCTTCGTCTTTACATTCCCGCCTTTTACATTTGAATTGAAGCTCTGTCGTATTATTCTTATATTACAGTTCGCAATACATCACTCGTTTCTGAAAAAAAAAAACGACTTCATTACATCATCTGCGAAAATACAATTTTTCAACAGAAAAATTTTATTTTAATATCTGATACAATCACAAGATGTAGGTACTTTGTGAGATTTCTCATTGAACTCTAAATAAGGATTAATTTTTTATGTGCTCTTGTTTTTCTTTCTTACTATATTTTTATGATAAGTCAAATAATCAGATGTGCATTGTTAAAAAAATATTTATGAATATCAGATAAAAAAACTTATTAGACGTTTTTACTTTGCATGAGGGTCGCGAAAAATTATAATTATAATAAAAATCTTTAAAATTTTAAAAATTCAAAGTACCCAGTTTTGCCCCGGGGGTAGGTTTTTTTCGCAGATTATAAGAGAAACATTTTTTGACAAAGTTATGAGTATTTGAATTTTGAAAACTGATAAATTGATAACGTTATCAAAAAATGGTCAAAATATTTCTTAAAGTTTGATATTTTTTAAATTATAAAACCCTCTGATTTTCTTATAATAAATTTCCCAACAGAAAAACATAAATATTTATATTATCTATATTATGTATCTATCTAAAAATGTATCTACATATCTAAAAATTCCTAGAAACCTCTTGAAATTCCTCTCTAAAAAAGTGGTTCCTCTCTAAAAATGTCTCGAAAATCTCGCATAAATTATAGTTTAAAATCTGATTGGTTTGTAAATTGCACGAATTGTATAAATATAACAAATTTGAAAACTATCTGCAGATTATTTTTGTTGTAAAAACAATTACTATCAAAAAAGTTTCATTGGATTTTTAGGAATTTTAAGAGTTTTAATCAGACTTTATGGTATTTTTAGAAATTTTAAGTCATTTTAAGAAATATCAAGTAATTTTGCGTAATTTAAAGGAATTTCACGAAAACTTACGGAAATTCCTGAAATTATACAACGAATTACAAGTTTCTTTATTTCAAAAATAAATTCTCAATTATTTTGTATACTTTTTAAATCTCAAAAAAATTTTAAATCTTTTGATTTGAAATTATTTAGAATCCTCTGAATCTTTTTAGTAAAAGGTATGCAAAAACAAAATAATGGATAAAGAATCATGTATCATGGGTGCTCGTAAACATTAGAAAAATGTGAAATATCATAAAATATAACATTGAAAAACAAAGGAAACGCGCGCGCGGAAGCGCGCGTTCGGTCTCGTTATATCGGAAGTAAAAAAAGAGTTACATTGCCTTACGCGAACTTTAGTATTGACTAGTGAGCAGTCCCAGAGTGTGCGATCAACAGAACCGCTAATTTTTTTTATTCTTTTTTCATTCCTGCTCTCCCTGGCCCCTCTTTCTCCCACAACCCTGCATCCATCTCTCTCGCTATCTCCCTGGTCACCCTCCACCTTTCTTTAGACTCGAGTGGGTCATTCTTTTGTCGAGCGCGTTGCTTTTTAGTCCGGCGTACACACGATCCAAACGCCCGGATTTCAACGAGCGTAAACTTGTGGCTAATGAAGTCTCAATTCAAAGACTATGCGAACACTTCTCCAGATCAGAGATTCCAATGTAGAGCGCGTTTTGATATTCGCCGCCGATGTCGGGAGTGTTGTCGGATGTCCCTCGCATAGATAAATGGAGCTATTCAAGATAACGACGGGCTATCGACATTTCCTGAGAGGGAAATGCTACTATGTATGCAGCATAATTATTAGCTTTGAGTCACAAGTTATTATAGTCGTTTATTATCGACTAAGTTGGAATATATAACGATGACATGGAAGTATCAGCCATCACATGTCAGACGAAGATATATTAAGGGAACATTTTCTCAAAGCTGACATTTGCCTCTCCATATTCTACCGAAACAGAATTTAGAGAAATGGTAATGTCTAGAGATGGTAATCATATTTTTAAAATCACTCTTAAATCATTTTTAATCACTTGTAATCACCAAAATCATCATCAATCACCAGCAGTCACTCGGAAAACCTTTCGCTCTAAATTTATCGTGCGAAATTTAAACGAGACACCATTCGATATCTTATTGATACTTCAAATGCAAAAAAGCAAATGGGTGACCGCAATTCGTATTTTAGAAACTCTCAAAACATTTGTAAACTTGATAAAGGAAATCAATTGCCATGAAATTTTAAGATATGAGAATTTTTTATATTTATTGTAGTAACAAGAAACTTGGAAACCTATTTTAAAACTTATAAAAATTGTCTGTAAACTGTAATTAAGTTATCAA
Source organism: Synergus itoensis (assembly GCA_904066005.1). Taxonomy (NCBI): domain Eukaryota; kingdom Metazoa; phylum Arthropoda; class Insecta; order Hymenoptera; family Cynipidae; genus Synergus; species Synergus itoensis. Next base: position 213,395 of record CAJFCP010000112.1, on the reverse strand, counting down.
TACAATTTTTTAGACATAATTGAGATATTGATGTCTACTTGTCAGAATGAATCCATATAAATATTATAGCACAAAAGAAAACACATGTAACGCATGACGACCATGCGGTTATTGTCCTGCTGGGCATTGTTGCCAACTGCACAAGACATGGGTTTATTGCAGTCATGGGAGTTACCCTCTGTTAAGGGAGATACTGCGTCACTTTATAGAGATCCACTCTGATTAATTATAGATTGCTTGTAGCAATCGTCCTGAAAATCTAGCTGCTTGATTTACCTTGTTATTATTCTACCCTATTTAAAATATCAGGGGTATGACCCAGCATCAATGAAAGGGCAAATTTGAAAAGAGCAAAGCTGTTCTTCATGCAAATTGCTCAATTCAAAAGCGACAAACATAACTACAATGCTCAATCAAATCATATAATAACAATATAACTTTAATTCTGTTAGTGACCTATGTCAAAACTCTTTCAGCCCTGATGTCTATATTAATTTCAAAATCAAAGTAATTTATAAATCAAAATCACTTTTAATCAGTCTTTTTTTTAAATGGGATCCATTTGTGACAATAATGAATAATTACTATCAGACTGACCTTTACGCTTCATTATTCCTCGCATAATTTCACTTTACATCAAATTATAGGCATCTGTAATTGAATTATCTTTTTAGTGCTTCTTACGCCACTTTATTTCGCACCTCTGTTACTTTAAAAATAATTTTTATAATTTTTTTCAATTTTAAAGTATTATCACTTTAAAATGTTATCACTTCATTTTAGAACTGGATGTAGGCTCTATATTGAGCATTCAGCAAGAGTGAATAATTTGTCTTCACCCAGTCTTGCAAACAAATGATACAAAAAATGAAGAAGTGGAGAAGGCTTTGCACGCTGTAGTCATAACTCGAAAACCTTCCAATTAGACGGATGGAAAAGGCGGTGTATTTTCAGATGTAAAGCTACCCTGCAAAATAATTAATCATTAAGCGGTAAAAGTCTTTGGCAAGGGATGCACAGTTAAGTGTCAGAATAGAGTACTGTTGGAACATATAAATAACCCACTGAGACACAAATACGAATTTACAAGAAGACCCTTGCTGAAGACGTTTTCAAACAGTGAGACTCTATATTTTATCACGGATTCGTGAACCATAACTGTCTTTTAACACAGGAAGCTGATAATTTTTTCTTCTGTTGTTAAAGATCTGAAAATAATTTGTAAAACTCTGAGTACAAAATTCAAGTTACTCTATCGTTCAAAATTTTATGCGAAAAGCTTTTTGACTCTTTGAATCATATTTACATTATGGAATAGTTTTTTCTTTTTTATTGGAAAATGCTTAATTGTTTCTTCAGAGATTTAAGTGCTCTATTACTATATAAAGCGTCGAATCGATCCAATCGAATATCTACGTCCGTGGAATGGCACTAGCATTAGATTAAATCACCCAGCAAGAAACGCTCGATAGCAAACGACGCTTTTCCAGAATCGGATGATATAGGTACAACTTAAGGAAATTGTTCCATATCCCTCGAGAAGCGACGCTAATCGTGATCTATTAACGCTCTTTGGAATTGCTGAATCGGTACTTAGCAAACGATGGCAGACCAATTTAATTTTATGCAATGATTTATAGAATCGATGAACTTTTTTCTTACAGATTGAGAAAAACATCCTAAAGGGAATGAAAACTCAAATTGAATACAAATTCTGAATTTTTTGCAACCCAATTTGTTTAACTTGTGCAGTCTAATTTGCAAATAAAAATTTAATTACAAATAAAAAATTTACTTGCAAAGAAGAAAAAAACCAATCACTTTTATAAAATTACATTGCAAAATCAAGATTATTTGACCATTTCTTGAATAACACGATTCTGCCTTTCTAATTTATCTCTTCCTCACTTCCCTCAGGACGCAGAAAGAGTGGAATTAATGGTTCCTGAATATATTTTCGACATTCGCAAATAGAAAACACGAATGCTGATTCCCAAACGATCACTAAAGCAGTTTCCAGTGGCTAGCAGGTGGATGATTCGGACGACAAAAATAATACGAATCGTTATTTAATTAGGAGTGCAACAATTTGCAGAATTGCCACTGAAAAATTATGTGGGGAAAGGATTAGGGGCAGCAACCTTTACGTGCGGCTGACTCTCCTTTGGTCCCTGAATGGAGCCCATCTTTTTCTCTTTCGTTTCCGCCTTATTTTTTCTCCCCATTTTGTGTGTCGTTCTCTTTGCTCTTCGTTCTCCCATTCTCTCGTTTTTTTCCAGCCTCTCTTTCGTCTGCATCCAAACCACGCGCGTTCAATTTAATTACACAGGTATACGTACCACTTTATCTTTGAATCCAAGGAATGGAATCGTAGTTGGTGCAATTGTGTTGTATGTTTTTCATGAGCTGTATGGAACCCTATAGGCTGATTCATTCAGCTGGGATGCGTAATATGAAAAAATGGTATGCATTGTATAATGTACAATCGTACACCATGTGCAAGACATCTAGCCATTCTGGCCTATACGTGATTTTTTCAGCTCAGTGAGGGGAGGCATTGCCTCGAAATAGAGACATTTGTTAACGCCGACTGGTTCTCGACCCACGTTCTACCCTCCCCACCCCACATCCAACCCTCGTGATTTATTATCTCGATTGTCATTACTATAAGACCCGTTTTCGCACCAAACACGGTCCACTGTTTGCGTTAATACCTTTTAGAATCAGCCAATGTTACTTTCTGACAAGGTTCGAGGGGTTTAAAGTTTTAAGGATAACTGGCCAGCTTCCAACTAGCGCCTTACTTGTAATTGGGCTATTTCATGAAAGTAGGAACTTTACGTTCGCAGTATATAATACATATTTTAGGTAAACTAGGAAACCAACTTTTATTTTCCTTTTTACAACTTCCAAGTCATTAAAAGCCAATCATATTGGGTTGAAGTTTCAGACTTCTAGTCTGACGAAAATTTTTATTTAATTTTTTTCTTTTGCATTTTTTGGATTAAGAATATCAAGAAAGTTCCCAAAATCATGTTAATTTTATTTATTTACTAGTAGGAATTTACTCGGCGTTGCCCGGGTTTTAAAAATTAGAAAAACTTTTAAAATCATAAAATTTCACACAAAACCTTCCAAATCTTTTAAAATTCCTCCAAATTTTACAATATCTAAAATCCTTCAAAATTCTTTTTAAAATCTCTTAAAATTGCATGAATTTCTTTAAATTTCCACAAAATATCTTGAAATTCCTTAAAATTCTACGAAACCTTTTAGAAATCCTAAAATTATTTTGAATTTATAGTCTACAAAATCTTTTAAAAAGCAAAGAAATTTTTTAAAATCCTTTAAAATTATTATGAATCTCATAAAATTCCATCAAATCCATAAAAATTCCACAATACCTTTTAAAAATCGAAAAATTTCTTGAAAGCCCTTACAAAATTCGTTAAAATCTCTTAAAATTCCTCCAAATTTTACAACATTAAAAATCCATTAAAATTCTTTAAAAAATCTCTTCTTGGATTAAGAATATCAAAAAAGTTCCCAAAACCATTTTATTTTTATTTATTTACTAGAAGAAATGTATCCGGCGTTGCCCGGGTTTTTAAGAAATTTCAAGGGATTTTATAGAGATTTTAAGTGATTTTTTATTTTAGGGAATTTCAAGATATATCTTACGAAACGTCACAGGATTTTTAAAAGAATTCAAAACAGTTTAAGGATTTTCAAGAGTTTTCACAAGATTTCAAGGGATTTTTATAAAAGTTTGAAAGAGTTAGCAAAAGAATGTTCCAGAGATTTTTTAAAATTTTCTATAGATTTCACAAGATTTCAAGACACCTTAAAGGATTTTATCAGACTTGAAGTGACTTTAAGGAATTTCAAGAGATTTCAGTGATAAGTGTTTGTAAGGAATTTCAATGGGTTTCAGAAGAATTTAAGAGAGTTTACAAATTTTCAAAAGATTTCAAAACATTTTAAGGGGTTTTAAGAAATTTTAAGGAATTTATTCTAATGTGGAGTAAATTAAATGAAATCTCATAAAATCCTTTAACATTACTTGAAATTATTTTAAAAATTTGTAATCTTCTGTAAATGTCTTAAAATTGTTTAAAGTATATAAAAATTCCTTGAAGTTCTTTAATTGTGAATTTTGTGAAATCTCTGAAAAAAATCTACTGATAACTCTTTTCAACACTTTTAAAAATCCCTTGAAATTCCTTAAAATTACTATAAATCTCTTGAAATTCTTTTATAAGTTTTGAAATCTTGTAAAATCTTTTGCAAATTCCTCTAAATTCTCTAAAATTGTTCCTATCAAATAAATAAAAATTTTGGGTTTTGGGAACAGTGGAAACTATTTTTTTTTTGTTATTATTCCAATAAATGTATGAAAAATCGTCAGACTAAACGTCTGAAACTTCAACCCAATGCCAATCATGTTTGCGACTTCAATGTATGTGAGACTTTCGAAACATTTCGTTACATGGAAGGGGTTCAACCACGAAGGAATGGTTCAACCTAGACTTATGGTATTTCTGGGATCAGACAAGTAGAAGTACTCGACCTCGAAAAAATGTTGGCTCATTTAATTGCATCTAACGGTCTGATGTCGACTTGTTGCGAACCTCGATGAGTGAAATTGTGCACTATCTTTAAGGAAGCACAAGAATAGTGTCTACATAGTATATATATGTACTAGCGATTGCGTTAGATTGAGAAGATGATAGGGATCTGGGAATCTCGAGAGCCTGTGGCGTATCGTGAACGTGTTTGACTGAAGAGTGGAAGGATATAGTGTACAGAGTCCTGCGTGAAATGAGCAGCAACCGCGGCGGTTGGTCGGACGGCCCGTCCGTCGACCGGGCCGACGCCACAGCCGGCGGCCGACGCTTCACTCGCTACCATCAAATGCAGGTCTTTTCAAACCATTTCAAAAAACCGTTTTGCAAAACCGAGATACTTATCCTTTTTACATC
>CAJFCP010000112.1:147498-208403 GCA_904066005.1 Synergus itoensis | reverse complement strand
CAATTATTTAAACAGAAATTTTAATCTAATTTATGCTACAATATATAAGAAAAACAATTATTTAAACAGAAATTTTAATCTAATTTATGCTACAATATATAAGAAAAACAATTTAGTTAACATGTAATATAGCTTCAGCTAAGATATAATTTTAAACTTCCACTTTAAATTTTGATTGAGTATTATTTTCCAAGCAGCGAGAATTTTGGATAATAGATACATTCTTTAAACATTTTACATTCTTGTAAATCAATACATTCATTATAAAAATGTACCTGAAAAAATGTACTTTTTTATTTCAAATATTCTATTAACGAATTTTAGGTAAACCTTCAGTTTGCCTGTTTATTAAAAAGGCCAAAATGATTTTAAATGTAAATATTACGGAATTTTTGACACATTCTTTCGTTAGTATTGCATCTTCCTTATTATTAGCTTTAAAATTATCTAAACACTTTAAAAAATTCTTTAATTTATTCACCACTATGCTACCGGTATAATATTACCTAATGATGGGACATCGAATGGAAAATATCGATTTTTTAAACATCGATACATCGAAAAGATAACATCGATGTGAAAAATCGATATCGTAAAGAAATATGTGCGCATGCACAGGTGCATCTGATTGGTTGTTATTTGGCGCGAAGTTTAAAATGCTAAAAAATATTATTTTTGACACAATTGGTGAAAAAAATCCACATCGAAACTTTATGTCGATATTTAACCCATCAACATCGATAATCGAAAGCAAAAATCGATGTTTTCGATATTTCGACATCGATGTCCCACATTAACCGATATTGTATTATCAAGAATTTAAAAACTCTAGCATGAAACTGTCGGATTGAACGCGAGTTTTCCAATAAGCATGCATACACTCTAAAAACATTGTAGGCCATTTGACTGGACAGAATAACATATATCTATTTCAATATCAAGATTGATGTTCCTTAATTAATGAATAATGTATCTGATAAATAAGGTATTCTTATAAATGAATTAGGTTTTTTTCTCTCCGTGAGTGGGACGGTCTATTTAAAAACATGGTATAGTGAAGGTGTCTAGCTGGGTAGACGAAGGTGTGAGATTCGCAACAGCCGTCAATCCCCGAGTCCGCTACTATGTAATTAAATTATGTTAATTCGCGAAAACGAATATCTGGCCATCATTGCATAATTTTCTACATCATTACGTCAAGCTTCCAGTTTTTTTTCTATTGAGCCCGCGGCCCTGCATTCGATGACGGGTCTTGTCTGAGGAGTATGAAAGCTTAAGAGGGTGTTTCTGCATGGCAGTACCAACACTTATCAAATCCTACGCAATCTCAAACAGTTGCACGCCCTCTATGAACTGGTCGAGCATGATAGATAGCACGTCGAGAGGAAAATTAGTCATCCTGTCTCTAGTCGCGTTCGGGAACGACGAAATCGGTTAGGCTACACCTTCTATGCGTTGATATATCTATATCTCGATTTATACATACAACCTTTCTTATACAAAACCTAACTTATACACAACCTTATTTATTGATGATCTGAATAAAAATTGATGGTATTCTTCATTATTATCAGAACCATTCATCCAATAGAAAAAAGAGAGTGTATCATCTTTTAATCCTGTAATTCAGCTTCATCAGTCCCTAACCAATTTCTATACAAAACTCATTAAGGTTGCAAGAATACCGATTATTTTCTGATTACTCATCAGACTGTGATTTCCCTTTAATTGAATAAACAGAAAACAGTCTAATCTATGTTTTGGCACGATGGGTATTTATAATAGAAATTATTATTCATATCACGCAAAATTTCGGAACAATTGACTGGTGTTGAGCATAAACTAAGTAAGAAGCTGATAAGGGGTGCGATGATAGATATATATTCGCAAGATAAGATCCCCTATTTGGAGGCTGGGTGAATATTGAATATAGAGGGTAGTAGCTGACAATCGTGATACATTGTGAATGATATACTTCTATAAATATGCATATAATAATACGACGAAATTGTTCTTTAAGATTGAATTTATTTTGAGTTACTCGTGAAGTATCACTTGGAAGTGGAGATTGATTTTTGTGCAAGATCCAGGATAATCTAATGTAAAAGCTTTTTGGTCGGATGATAAGCGTTATCGTAGTATCGCTGCAGCCGCCACGCTACTGAAGAGTGTAGGTTCTTTACGAAACGAGATTAATACTGGGATAAGAGTTCATTAAGTGTCGAAGCACAAGGTACGCGGGTCTCGAAGTTTAGACCGTTTTGCCGCGTAACGGATTGGATTAAATCTCGTAGTGGTGCATCGCCGAGAGCTTTATATCGGGTTTCCACGGTCTCGCGTCTGCACATAGTTACCGAAAAAAATTCACTTTATTTCACTTAACTTCGGCCCTGGCGCGCAGAGTCTCATTAACATAGTCTCGCGTAAACTCTGCCACTAAATACTTTGAAATCGGAATGTTCCGATTCAGGGAGCAATGTCCGCTCGATAATCCTCTTGGATAGGAGAAAACTTACGAGAAAAGCGTTCCAAGGAAAAAGCCAGCGGAAAAAGCGTTCCAGGATTCGAGGGAGGCAGACTATCTTTTATTTAGAGATAGCCTATCACCTATCAGCTACCGTCCATGGCAAAAAAGGAAACTTTCAGCCTTATTTTATGACCTATCCTGTAACTTACCGTCGATACCATCCTGGGTCAACGTTAGACACACAATTTTTCGCCTAGCGAATTTCACATGCAAATTCCAGTTAAAAAGTTATGCATACCTTTAATTTTTGAACTATATGCCAACACAACCTTATTGAGATTTATGAGAGGTGGTCAACAATATATGATTGTTGAAGAAGTTGGATTTTGAACCGGAATTTACAACATTCCGGTTGGTACCACCATCTTAACAAATAATCCTTCGTGTAGATCTAAAAAACAAATCTACTTTAAGGAAATTGGTCCTAGACTGGAATGTACAACAACAACACTTAAGGAACTTCGGCAAACTCTCGAGGTGATGTAAAGATGTTAAAGTCCTAAACTATTCAAGTGGTACAACAGAGTAGATCAAACTATGTAATTGCATAGCCACTTTACATACAGAGTACAGTGTACGTAGTAATTATTCATTATTTTTCTTGGAAAGCTACTTCAGTGCAAACTGAACTTAATCGCAAAAGACTTGATCTAGTTTATAATTAAAAAAGTTAATCTGGTTTAAAAGTTTTAAATGTTTGAAGTAACTTATAAAGAATCATACCACTAAAAAATTTACTTGATTTTCAAGCAGAAAATAAATAATCTCTGCTGCAATTATTCATATTATATGGTTTATATATTATTTTTTTTTTGTCAGAAAATTTATACAATTTCGTTACCTTCGAAGCACACTCAAATACGAGTGGAGATTTTGTAGCCTCTTAAGTGCACATGCTCGCACTGATGAGCCTTCCTGATTTGAAATTGTGAATAACACGAAATGAAAATTTATCATCAAATATTTATCATCGAGCAGTCTCCAACTCGTTTTGACGCGCACTCTGCGGGTAACGTCTGCTTGTTTAAACGTTAACTTTCACGTCCGAAGCTACCTTGTCGATGTTTAAATTCTTTTTACAGCCAGGTTCTCCCGAGAAGTTAAACAAAAATAAAAGTGCCGAAATTTCATTATAAGTTTCTTACAGTACCAAATATAATTCTGTAGATTTTTTGACTTAATTTTGAGACGGAAGCTGAGAAGATTTCCTAGTTGTTCGTCGCGCGTATATTGATATTGGGGAGCTTAACTTAAGTTACCGATAGGCGATACTCGACAGTCTGGCAACAAAATATCCTTCAGAGCCAATAATCTTATTAAATGGCTCGGCTTCTTTTGTTTTATGATCTACTTTCTTTCTCAGCAGATTAGAACTTTAAGCCTATTTCTCCCTCCGAAAAAAATTATTTCTACACATTTATTTTGCACAAAAAATGAAATACACGAAAATAATTCATTATAATTAGAAAATTTTATATTTAATAGTTCTATTCGTGCAGGAATTTTTATGGGGTCCTAGCCAGTTTTCCCTATTTCTAATGTGGTCCTGATCTGGAAAACTAGAAAGGACCCCAAAAAATACGTCACGCTCTCATTTATAAATTCCTCAAATTGGGATAATAACTTTCATAAATAATTAAGTGTGGAAAATGTTGATAACTTCCTAATTGTGCCCGATGTTGGGTTTTGACGTAGAAAACTTTTCAATGCCCTGTTTCATTATCAACAATAATTTATTACATTAATTTATTATTATATTAAAATATTTTTATCGAAAATAGAACTGCCGACCAGGGCCTCGTCAGAACCCCATTTTAAATAGGACTAAATGGGACAATTTCTGAACGGGTATGCTTATAAAAAGTGATAAATTAGTGAATGCGAAAATGATACGATGCAGTCTATCTTATTTTGAGCGTAATAAGATTAAAAAGGTAAGATCCGAAAGGTTGGGCAACGTTCGTGGATTAAAGCGCGTTTGATGTAAATTTAAGGTAGCTCAAGAGGTTCACTTTCTTTTTTCAGTGAGTCCGTAACACGGCATGTGACTTAAATCAGATTTAAGCCTTCTTTTCGCATCTGATTCTTTTTAGCCTTCTACTTTTTGTAACAGAAGTCGGAGACACTCTGCAAGTAGATTGTCCGATGGGCCGTTGGCTTACGAGCCAATTCACGCTAATAAGTGTTACTTATTACTCATTAGCCGAAATTATTTTGAGCATTCAAACTTTATTTCTCTTCTCAAATTTCCCTTCATAATTATTCTTTCCCCCATATAAACATTGGAACATAATTTAAAAATAAAAAAAATCCATTCACACGTTTTTTCCTCTATTTGAACTAAGTGGAAACAATACTTTTTTTAAGAGTCTTGGGTCCAAGGATATGCCTGAGTAAATTACACGCTTGATCGCTACAAAGTATGCAAAATTTTAGCCAACTCTCCAAAAAGTAAAAAGCAGTGAGGATCAACTCTAAAACCATTGTGGGACTTGCTCCACCAGCAAAGGCCGTCACATTCAATAAACCCTTGTTTTTTTTTGCCAATCTGCGTGTATTATAAACTGCAGGATTCGCCAGATTGTTTCTCGCTTTTTGTGATCCTCAGAAAATCTTTTAATCCAACTAAATTATCACCAAGACGATTTGCGAAACTTCTCTCTAATTTTATCGAAAAAAAGAATTTAAGATAACTTTTAGGCATTCGAGTCATAATTTGAAAATTAATGTTCGAATACTCCTGATATCTTCTGGTTTTTATTTTAAAAGAAACCTGGGTTATTCAGCCGGAAAAAATACCATCACACTGAATGATAATTATCATAACCAATTTTTTTGCTTCTCAGAAACATTTCTTTATAATAACTACAAAACATTGAAAAATGCTTTCAATCTTCTAAAAATTTGGAACATTTAGTCATCACGTTCAGTGCAGATGGGCTATACAGATACAAAATGTTCTTTTAAAACAATGTCAAGTGATCGATTTATCATCAAAAATTTCTCGTGCGTGCATGGAACATGGAACCCTCTACTTTTTTAATATGGTTAGTGGCAATACGTATTGCATGCCTGTCCTCCAAATACGTTTTTTTCGTATTTTGCGGCAAGACGGAGCAACAACCAGTCCTTGTGTGTCTGACAAAATTTACGATGGTGCCTCATGCACCGTGCAGGCTTTATTTTAATACGCCAGAGCCCCGAGTAGGATGCCATCCCGCTGGGCCAAAAATCTTAAATATTCATAATTAAATATGCTAATGAACGCGTGACTTCAACAGCAAAATAATTATCGAATTGTACAATGCGTAAAAGACGTATCATTCTGTTCAACGGATAACGCTTATTCATATTATAGTTGTTTAGTGTTACGGCTTTTTGTTAACGTCGCTCAAATTTTATCCAGAAACTGGATATTGTAATCACGTTTAATTAAGAAAGCAGCCTCGTTGCCTCTTACGGCTTTTGTAGCTCGTGCTCTTTACGGCAGTATGTTAATTTTGCATTTATGGATGCTTGCTTTTTTGCTCGAGAGGCATATAACTTAAAACCAAAGTAGTGGATGATCACTATTTGTTAGTGAACAAACAAGCCGTGTTTAGATAATATTCATAAACGATTAGTGCCACTAGGTGGTACCAGCTAAGCCAATATATATTTGGTTTATTAAAAATTATCATATAGATGTATTCAATAGACGATTTATCCTGGGAGTAAATCAGATTCCTAATCAATTTTACTTATGAGAAATGAATGAATTATGGAACATGTAACATTTAGAGGACAACAAAGAAAACTTAAGCTTTATATTTCATCTATAAAGAGGCATTTCACAAGACTGTGCATGAAAAATGATGTACTGAGAATTAACTCTTTTCACCTTTCTGCAATATATCTTTATGTTACAAAATTCACTAACTGAAGTACGATATGAGCTCTCAATCATTCATATTTTTTGCCTTAGAATGTTTTAAGATAGTTAATTTGATTAGTCGATTTTTATTACTCGAATAAAAATGACTTCGAATAATATGAATGATACATTGAGATTTATGCAGCGAGATTTGATTCTATTGAATTTAATGAGCAAATGGATACATAATTAGTTGAAAGGGTCAACCGACTGTATTTGGAAAGATAAAGGGCAAGTAATGCATGAACAGCTTCAATATAAAAGACATTAAACATGACTCTCTGAAAGAGACTTAACGAAGAAAGATGTCAGCGGAGTCGATATCATTGAGAGGTACACAATATTACCCGAGGGGAATGACACAAGCGAGAAAAGGAAAGAGCGTGAATTAAAGTATTCGGAACCAAGCGTCAAGGTGTCAGTGGACAAAGAAAAAGAAGGTATGCAATACTATCGACTTTATCTTTTATTCTAACCGTCTCTATTGGAAGTTGCTTCGTCTGCAAGAAGAGAAGATAAAAGGACCAATCGAATGGTAAAAAGGACAGTGGAACCAGAAAAAGGATACCATGAACAGCAAGACACAAGTACAACATCGGAAAGACCAAAGTGCACATTGGTCGCGTGAGATGACCACATCGCTCCTCAACGTACAATTAATTATCGACATTCTGCTTTACCGCCATTCAACGATCCATATATAAATCTGTACAACTTTTTATTGAGGAAAACAAGAAGTTTGGTTGAGGAAAACAAAAAGATTCTAGAATACTTCTTTTACTGTAATATCATCTTCTCCTCAAGATCTCACGAAAAAGTGCATCAGCATCTGCGTACTTTTTTAGGCGTTAGCATTTTATTATGAGTGAAGGGCGACAGGAAATTGTAGTGCTACTAACACTTTCATTCAACTGTGTGGCGTTGCCGGTGGTCTCGAATACACAACTGTCATTATTAGCACAAAAATTACATTATTCCTTGTTTTTCTTTCACACGCAGGATCTTGCGTGTCGCTTTTGAAGTCAGGGAAAAAAGACTTTGCATGCAAGAATTCTTGAGGCATCTGTCGTGGTTATTGACCAAATATTTTCATTAATGCTAAACGTTTATAATAAGAGATTCTTTAATTGAAATTTAATTGATAAATATTGTAATTAGAGTATAAAAATATTTTACAATTCAATTTTATGATCTAATCTTTCCCAAGATTCAGATTTATAGTCGTTTTATGTTTATCGTACTGGTATTTTTATAGCGTCTATACTAAAAGAATTTTATTGTATACAGTGCACGTTATAATGCAGAAACTTGTGTGCTGTAACAATGCAATGTAACCAGATTAATCTCTGCCCTTTACTTACCCAGAAACCACACTTGCATCTGCCACATTCAGTCTAGCTATGCTTCTGTCTATATACAACTTGAACGTATATTACAATAGTGGAACTCGTAAAACCGCGCGTAAATGTGGCAAGTTACCTCTTATTCCGTTCGTTTCCTTGGAGATTTTGGCAGAGAGGAAGAACGCTTTCCTTTCCTGACTAACCCCCAAAAAAAGAAAAATCGTTCCTGGGAAAAAGAAGATATAAAAGGAACTTTATGGCTTTGCGGTAAAAGTAAGGCGAGGATCAAACGCCTAGAATTGAAAACTTACATCTGCTGGAAACATTTTCTTAACGCTTCACATGTCTTTTACTTTATTATTATTTAATTGACAAACGTGACACCTTCCCCCGTAGTTCGAGCATGGCGGTGGTACTCAAAGATTTCATTAAACTCTTCTTTATAGTCTTCCACCTTTTTACGCGAATTAGACTCTCTGGAAAAAAGAAGAACTCTTTCATAGTACAGAAAAGAACACTCTGGTTTAACAAAATGTAACTCTGTACGCCAATCAGGTCCCTGTTTTATTCCCATGTTTATTTTTTACTTTTCTTCTGGTTTGTTAAAGTTCGTAATCTCCGTATTTCCAGAAACTTTGCCTGATTCTCTTCCGCTTCTTGTTTCTTAAACATTTTCTTTGTTTTTATTTTATTCCAGCATAGTTTCTTTTTCACAAGTGTATTTAGTTTCTTGAGACTTGCTTGCACTTTTGTTTTCCTTATAGCGTCTCTCCTAGTCTGCTTTTCCAGCGTTTACAAAAGGCTTTACGAAACGATGCCATAAGTATGCCAACTACCGTCACACATATCTTATCTCTAAAAATAGCTTTATCGATTTTCTCTTCTCTTATCTCAAAGAAAAATGCTTGTTAACCAAATATATAACTTTTCGAAAAAAAATAGTAACTTTTGGATATTGTTTATCTACTTTGACAGAGTTTTTCTCATTACAAAAAAAGTATTTTTGTTTTTGTGAAAAGGCATGGTATGTACGTCAAACGGTAAACTCGTTGTTTAAAAAATAATAAAACCACAAAAGAAATCATATGTTTCACCAAGCATACTTTGAAAATTCGTTGCGGTTCTTACGCCCGATGAAACAAATCGCTTCAATTTTTTTATATCGTATGTTCATTGTCCCGTTCACACTGGTAAGTCTCACTGGCGTGCCAAAGGGACATTAGCTCTCCGACACAATCCACCGGCAAATAAGAGAGCCGTGATGGACTCTACACACGCCTTCGAAATTTCCGATTCCTCGAACTTTTCAACCACCCCATAGTTTTTTACGTGTAGGCCACGCGTATACGAGAACGTGGCCCACGAACAACCAAGAGTGAATCCGGAAGGCGGCACTTTTCTTAATTTCTGCCTTATATACTTTGGTTCGATCTCCCTTTTAATTTTAACGGGCAACTTAATGCACGCAAGAAGTGCAAAAAAGCCACTTCACTTCCGATTTTTCAAACACGCAGGACCGTTGATCGCAAGTCCGATAAAGTTTTCTTTCTTCGATGGTCAAGGTTCACAAATTAATCGACAAATAAAGTTAACAAAACACCTTAATTGGATTTCTCGAGATTTCTTTCAGAAATTAAGTAAAGAGACTCAATAATCTCCGAAATTGTACTAATTGAAAGGTTCTTAGGAACTATTTCAGTAATTTCTTTGTACTTTCAGGATGCTATGGTGATATTGAAAACTTATCCGTCCCTTAAAATACTATATTGCTCCTCGTCCTTGGGGAGAGAATGTAAAGGAATATTTGTATGCACAAATCGAATCGCCGTAGGATATCTATAAGATGTAGCGAAGGTAAACATTCGAAGAGATTTATATATGGGGGTTTGTGATTTGTAATAAGGATGAACTCTACCGGCTACTGAAACATATGTAAGTGAATGAACATACTTTTCGAATAATGCGTAAAAAATGCACTTTCATTTATCAAAAAAAGAGTATATCGATAATTTCACATTCTAAGAGTGTGAATCAAATTATGATCCAGTAAAATTTTGGTGCTTACATATTTTTGCATCTACGGCAGATAAGATAAGAGTTCTGGTCTATCCTTATATTAACCTTGCTTGCAATGCAAATATATGCAAATTGATTCAAATAAAGCACCTATTATCTCTCTATTTAATCTTAACCACAAGTAATTGCATTTTCAATAAGCTTCAATTACTCACTTTTACAGTCAGAGTGAAATTTTTCGTTATGAACAGCGTTTCACATTTTTATCATTAAAACTGTTCTATCATGATGAAATGTAGTAAATATCACATAATTACTGACATAAATTCACATAATTATTGACATTGTCCGCAAATTTAATTATCCCATAAGAAATGGCATCACTGATTCACAGCAAAAATTTCACTGTTTCCGACAATCTCAAGGCTTCCACTGTAAATCAGTAAAAAGTAACTGTATGCGCCAGTAAGTATTACTGTTTTATCAGTAAGACAAATTCAACTGGATAAACCAGTACTTTTTTACTGTTAGTTCCAGTAGATTTGTTCTGAAGTATCCAGTAAGTCTTTTATACTGGCAATCAGTAATCTTTGTGCAACATATTTTTACTGTTTCTCCAGTACGAATTACAGAATTAACAGTTATTTTTCCAAAAACTGTTCACTTTAGTACTTTTTTACTAATTACTCCACTGACAAATCAGTAAAATTTACTGTCTTACCAGTTATCACAAAATGCATTCTTTCAATCAGTGGTATTTTTACTGTTTATAATTTAGGGAGTTAGAATTATTTAAAATTTTCATAAAACTATAGAATTATTACTGATTTACATATTTATACACAATGCATTTTTATAAATTATAAAACTAGAAAAATTAACAAAATGCTGAGACAAGAATTTACCATTTCCATTACGATGATAATCAGTAAAAAGTTCTCAGAGTAAAACCGATGAAAGAGTAGATAATGGGTGAATCACTTTATTTCCACTGAAACTTGTTTACGTGAATTAATCCAGGCGAGTAGCGGCGGTGTAAGACAAGCTAAAGAAGTTCGCATTAAGGATTTAATTAAATCATCATAATAACGCGTACAACTCCTTCGGGAAGAATAATGTGCATGTTTAAATGTGGACGAAGACCTTATAAGGTCGTAAGCAACACGCGCACTTATAAGCTGGGGCGAGGGTGATGTAAAAATCGAATGATTTAGCCGATGAATGTTGTGACGGCGTGGAACGAGGTACAAGTCTCGCGGTGTTACCTGGCCAATAAATCTCAAAAATTATAATTCGGGCCCAAGGTGCTCGTGCGAGGAACGATTCGTACCTCCCTACGGCATTATAATGAAAGCTTTCTTTGAGTAATGCATAAAAGACGCCAATCTATAGACCCTGCTTTATTTTAATCGCGTCTTATGGATTTCCGTAAAAACTTGCTCTTAATCGCGATGGAAACTGTGTAGGCACGGCAGTAAACGTCAAACGGTGTTAAAGTTCCATTCCAAGATCTTTGCACATGGTTCGTGCCGTCTCGTGACCATTACCATACCTTGACACGAATACGAACTATTGTTCAGCACGCTAACTACATTTCCGGATCTTGCAAAGTGATTACTTTTCATAAAGAAGGGCTAAGCTTGCTCTAGTTCTAAAAAAAGGAAACTACATTCGAGATTTTATGTACATTGCATAGATGCCAGAAGCATTTATCTATTCGTTTCCGGCTATATTCTGTGACTCAAAATCCACAAAAATACGATGCTGACCTACAAATTGCTCTGATTGAACAATATTTCTTGCATGATGTGTTACCGAATTTTTAGTAATACATATCACTAATCTGACTTCATTTTTGAATTCAACGGCTGAAAATTCATAATGATCCCAAGATTTTCCACCATATACTCGAAAATAACGTTGTGTAATCGTGTAATCACTAGTGATTGATAAGCTAGCTTAAACAGCAAACGTAATTCAGTGTGATTTAAGATGTTTACTCAACACCAGTTTCCTTCTCCATTTGCCAAGGGCATTAGACGCGCACCTTCCCTTTTCTAGACCGCGATTGTTCTCAATCAAGAGACAAAGGTTGATTCGATGTAACAAAGATCCTTATATTAATTAACGTACACCAATTAACAGTACGCCGGCGTGGCTTTGTGTCCTCATTTGCGTGATTGACTATTTCCTTTCTGGCTTCAGTCGTTCCTTGCTTGCCATTTGTCTGGATGCCCGCTTCGTGTTGTGCCGTGTGAACTCATTTCGTAAAGAGTTCGCATATATACAATCAACTTAAATGTATGCGGGTACACACACATCACGCATTTTCATGCGAATTGACATGTAAACATGTACGCAGATGAAAAAGGTCAAATTCGCGAATATCATCCTTTCATCAAAATTCTACCAATTTCGATCTACCTTGGGAATTTCACTAATCTACTGACCCCTACTATGCTTTTAACCACATGCAACAAACAGATCAAATTATCGACTATATGTCTCACTAGTCGCTCTTTCTTAATTTTCAGTTAGCAATGATGAACACTGATTTTATTTTAATCCCTCAAGTATCAGTACGATCTTCATTTTATAATGAATGGCATAAAATATACCTAGATTCAGAACACGGAAAAAACTGTAATGGATGTGACAACCACAGAAATAGTTAAATATGGTACAACTACAATTTATGGTTTCCATAACCACAATTGTAGCTGCCACAACCATATCTATTATGTGGTAACAATCAAAGCTATGTGGCAACTATTATTAAATAATTGCCACAACTATTTCATAATAGGTGCCATATAACTGTGACATAATATTTGTGGTTGTGGCAACTACAATCGTAGTTGTGTCAACCGCAAATTATTAGTTATACCATATTTTACTATTTCTGTGGTTGTCACAACCATAGAGTTTTTTCAGTGAAGCATTTTAGTTTATGCTTATCTTGAATTTGCGATTTAATTATTATACGGATACCAATTCACACGGAAAAAACTCTATGGTTGTGACAACCACAGAAATAGTAAAATATGGTACAACTATTAATTTGTGGTTGCTAAAAACACGATTTTAATTAACAGAATGTGGTTGCGGTGTCTATTATGAAATAGTTGTGGCAACTATTCAATAATAGTTTCCACATAGCTGTGGTTGTTGCCATATAATAGTTGTACCATATTTTACTAGTTCTGTGGTTGTCACAACCGTAGCAGCATTTCCCATGCATAAATTTGATTCAGATTCAAAGAAGGATTGCATTGACTATCATATTAAAGAAGAAAAGCTTCATATTTTATAATTCCTTAATTTTTTATAGAAAATTGAATAAAATACGGGTCAGGAAGACTTTAGTCTACGTTTATGATTCGATTTGCAACGATACATGCTGAAATTTCTGCCATTATCGCGATGGTAAAAGCACACACTTCCATTGGTTCGTTAAATGTCGGAGTGGAGCATACTGATAAACTTCCATTAAAGAGGGTTCATGCAGAATATATATTGATCTCTATATACATTTTCTGCTTACATACTTTGTGAGCCTGACTTCGTCGACCTGCATTCACCCTAGCGATATCATCCACCTATCTTTTCCTCTCCCGATTCTCGCACTAACGAAGGAGTACACTTAATGAAAGGGCTGTGTGTTTGATACCCTTAAGAATTGAATTACCTATTAACTATCTATGATCCTTGCTATTTCATTTAGGGAACGCTTGCGCTTTCAACTAAATTCATCAGCCTCCTCTTTTCAATCAATTTATGTCTGTTTAGATCTCGGACATGATGAAACGTTATAACTTAATAAAGTAGAAAATAGGGTAGCTAAACTCTTGTTGGACAAGAAAAGATCATCTTTTACGTAATTCCGTTAGAACGAAAGTAATGTCGAAACCAATTACAGTTTTCAACCATTTTTGCGATACCTTTTTAAATAATTAACTAAATTCAATACACGAATAAGAAAAAATTTAACCATATTGTATATTCAATATTAGGGTGGCTGGGTGGTGATTACGTAACTTTTCACTTCCACTTTCATTTTCCCTTTTTGGTTTTCCATTTTTTGATTCTCACTGTTTCCAAATACACGTGAATGTCAATTTTGACGTTTTAAACATCACTGACGAATTATAAGCGTTTCGATGACTGAAAAGTTCTGAACTAGTGAAACAGTTTTAAAATATTGATTCATTTGTATTGAAAATAATTATGTATGAAAACTCTATTGTTATTTTTAGTTAGAACATTATTTCTGGATGAAAAAGAATTGGGATAAAATATTTTGTTCAAATTGAGCAAAACAGTTTGCTTACAGTTCCTCAGTGACGAAAAGTGGAAATCAAAAATTGGAAAACCAAAAGGTGGAAGTGGAATTGAAAAGTTATATGTATAATCGCCCGCCGTGAAATTTATTAGAAGAATAAACTTCCGGTACGAAGATAGATTTTGTAAAATTTTAGATCTTTCTTACTCGAATTGCAATCATTAAACTCCTAAGAGAATAGAAACACATAAAATGGAGGTATAAATTTGATAAAATCCAGATATATGACAAAGTACTGCAGTAGTTTGATAGTTTCTTGCGACCAATAGGCAACTCGTATTTCGGAGGCTTAGGTGAAATCTGTACCCCAGGTATTACTATTCTGGAAGTCGTGTCAAAGCTCGAAAGCGCACTATACTTTTTGAACAAGTTTCGGAAGTTCGGTTTGACTCGTAAAGGTGTAACGGCGGAATGGGAAGGAAAAGGCTTCCACTCGGGACTTTACGACAACAATAAAAACTAAATAGTATCTCGCGTTGCCGGGTGGAGAACTCGATCCCTGGGTTTGCCTGCAATTCTATCGTGTAATGAAAAACTGCATATATATATATATATATTCCACAGGCATTTGTGGAAACACGCGTCCTTCTGTAATAGAGGGCCACAGAGCTTTGAACTTTTTTAAACTACTCTACTATATTCCATACGGCAATACGCCCCCTCCTCTCGATAAAAGCCACATTCCCATTTCACAATAGCAAGCACTGCATTTTTACGATATCGTGGATAACTTTGGTGATCCGTTGGTAACTCTGTTGTACGTTTCCTTGACCGCTTACTAAAAAAAACCTGTGTACACGGCTTAACATGTAATCGAGTTTTACCTCTGAACCCTTGTTGTAAAAAGTAGCAGCAAAAATTTTCAAATGAAAGCACAAGCGCGAAGAATTGTGCAAGGGAGTGGAAAAATATTTTCCACTCTCTTGATAGAATAAATCCTACAGTAACTTTTATAATACGCTAGCTTAGAAAAATTGCAAGGTTTACTATTATGGGAAGGTCAAAATAAGGTTCAAAATGGATACAAGGAAAGGGGATTGAAAATTGTTTTTAACAGAATTCTTTCGACTGAATTTATTATGATTGAATTTAAATTCTCTTTAAGTGGAAAAATGTTTTTCTCTTAATCTGAATGGAAAATTATACGACAAGCGTGGATTTGGGAAAGTATGGCTTATAAAGCAATAAAAGCTTTGGTCTTTGAAACGTAAAACCACGTCTGAATAAAAGACAAGAGGGAAGATACGCTAAAGCAAAATGAAACACGTATATGTATATATGTTTATACATGTATGTTTATGAAGAGATATTGTGAAGTTGTATTACGGGCAATAATTCTAAAGTCGTATTATGCTAATCCGTCGTTCCCAACACAGTTGGAAAACGGAGTTCGGGCACGTTCGTTTTTTACAGCAAATTAGACGTCTGAAACGACTGTTTTATCCGATACGTCCGCGCTCGGTCCGTCTTTTTATATTGCACGTTAATCCTGGGATATCTCTATTCACAGAGTGCACGCAAACCTAAGAGAACTCTTGAATCGTTTACGACAGGTACCGCTGGATGGAGAAGAAAAACGCGATATAACACTGGGTAATAGTGACAATAGCCTCATTCACAGAAGTTTACTTGTAAAAGTAAACGTATACGAAGTGATTAACGCCTTTTTATGACCGCAGAAAGATACAGAAGGAGGTATTACTTCAGAGTTTACTGGACCAATGGCATTGTGCGGTAAATAGCTTCTTTAAGTGTTGTGGCAAAGGATTATAAGTTATTTCAACAATTAAATTAATATTAAGAGGTTTAAACGATTATTTTCAATTCTGCAAAGAGATTAATGCCAAGTGGCAATATCCTTTAAAATCTGAACTTCCATAAAAAACAGAATGAAAAAAAAAAAAAAAACTTGAATGCATACTTCGTTTTAAAATCTTTGGTTTTAAAGAAGAAAGGTGACTGCAACAAGAATTCGCAATAACTTAAAAAACTGAGTCGTTAAATGTTTAGTTCTCACTTAACAATGAAATTCCTACAGGTTTTACTATTTCTTCAAATAATATCACGTCACGCTTGTTTTCAGACTTCCAAGGATTAATTCTCCACCTTCATTCTACGATTGGTTATTTCTTGACATTTTATGATCCGCGTAACATGGTACTTTGTATTCACAATCGTGCGAAAAACCACATCGCAATAGCCAAGTTATGAATTTTGTAATAACATTCACATTTCCATAAATTAAAACTGTCTGTTTTACACTATCCTAATGTATTTTGAGAAATTTGCTATTCTTAAAATTACCTCCCCGTGATGCTGTGATATAAACTGTTGAAAACACTATCTTGGCATATATTTTTTAAAGAAATTAACAAATTATTGACACTAGCAACTTCATACGGAATAAAAATGTAATTTGAATACTCCAAATTTAAAACTCCGTTAATAAAGATAGAAAATTTATATTTGGCGATTGATAAAAAAGATAAAATCGTCTTCAGTTAAGCATTTGCAAATTATATTCAGTCAATATTCAGGGCATAAAATTATATCTTGCTCGACAAAGATTTACAGTCTAGAGTTTAGAGTTTATAGACTGTAGTTTAAAATTAAAATACATATATGTCCAGTCGAAAGTTCTCTTAGTTTCAAGTTCTACGTATAAGTATCTGACTGAGAAATGAATTTGTGCACGAATACAAATTCGGAGAAGAAGAATCGGATTGAGAAGGTACAAGGAACCCTTGCAAAAATGTATACGAATTCAAAGTATAGGATGTTAATAAATGTAATGAAGCATAATTGAGTTTTCAAATGATTCGTTTTGATTACATCTATACGCACGGACCGGTGGGTGAAACATAGGGCAGGTAATTATGGACCGCCCAGTCCCAAAAGAGCAGGTGCCTGTCGGCCTCAGAATCAAGGTGTGAGGTTCAAATAGTTGGACCGCCCTAATAGCCTCGAGGTTACAGGTCCCTTCTAAACTGGCAGGTTCTGGTCGGCGCTAGTTCGAGGGAAAAGGAGCGAGACAGAGAAGAAGAGACCTCGGGATACACACGGAAAGTTCTCTCGTAATCGCTTCTTCCATCGAGAAGACGATAGAAAAAAAGCAACGATCTGAAGGATCAGTGTCTCAGATCTCAGAATCTGCAGTTATGGGAGGAGCTCACGTGTTGATGAATTTTATTGAAGTTCTTATAGGTCTCGTGAAAAAAAAATCAGTACACGGTATATAAACGGTACTTTTTACGATTTATCTACACTTTTTTTATGAATTATTCAATACTATAAATTTACGGAAATGATACTCTAATAACAGCTTCCAGCTTTGAGATCTGATATGCAAAATTTACTGTTTATACGGTGCGCAATATGTTTTTCAACAGAATTTGCTCTACAGCGGTATCATATTCGGCTAAACAAGACAATATCATTAACTATTTCTGAGTATTCCAACATCACGGATTCTATCCATAATTAACTTGATTTACGAATTGGATTATAAAAGGAAGATTACTTTATGCTCAGTTTCGCAACTCGGACCTAATGTTTAATTTATAATTTACTGTAATATTTTGACTGATGGAAAATGCTGTCTAGTTTATTAATAACGTATACATATATAAATATATATATATGTATATGAATCGGACTTTCTGTGTCGCGTGTAGTGGCCTGTATTGCAGTTTTGGTCCTCGCCCTCAATATTTACATATCTGTTCATTTTGGAGGGCGTATTCACTTCTGGGTGTACATGCAGAGCACTATATTCTATTGAGGCCTGGCGAGAGTCCAACTGTCCATATCCCGCGTTTAATAATCTCGTATGTGATTATTAAACTGTGAATCTTTTCACAGACCAACGAAAAGCTGCTGTTTGCTAACGAAAATGGAACTGCAGACTCAAACGATGATAGCAGTTTCGCACTTCGCGAAACTAGCAACCACCAACATTAAATGAACGTTCGACTTTAAATGTTACTACCTGTAAAAATATAACTGCAATTTTATCGTTTCATCTAAAATTTACCTTTTATATTGCCCCCTTTTTCCTTTTGTAAAAACTGAAGTTAAGAAGGTTATACAAATATACATCAATATCGGAAGATACCATTTTTTTAAATTGCTGATTAAAGGCTTAATAATTGAATGACTTTTGGATTAGTAATATTCTGCATGAATCACAGTCTCTAAAAATAAATTGTGAGTGAACACTAGACTGATAAAAGTTGTAACTCTTATCCAGTAGAAACAGTACTGTTCAATTGATAAGGTTTAATTAATACAGCTGGTAGACTGCCATGACACTGACTTGATAATGCGGGGTTTATGAGGGCTTTAGTTGGACCACGTCACACGCATGGGCCACCTACAACAGTGTGGTTACGAGCCTCTGTACTTACACCTATACCTATACACAATTACGCTGTTTGTACCAATACCCAACCACCGATAACCTCACACATACCCACACTGTTGGTACGCGATGTACCTGCGATTTCTAACCGTTCGTCGTTGTGGGTCGAACGATGTCCGACACATATGGGCGCCGGTTATATTTCATCGTATGTTAAATGGCCCTCGTAAACGTCCGCTTTTGGTAATGAGCCCGACCAGGAGAAGCAAGCATGAATGGTAATGAGGGAGAAGAAAAGTCATTCCAAATACTCGCGAAACTCAAAATTCTGGAGATTAAGTCTTGCTTCATTACTATGCTCTTGATACGAATGTTTAATTTCATCTTTATGTAATGACAAAATTAATTCCTTCATGGAAAAAACTGTTATGGATGTGACAACCACAGAAATAGTAAAATACAGTACAACTACAATTTATGGTTTCCACACCACGATTGTGGTTGCTACAACCACAACTATTATGTGACAACAACCATAGCTATGTGGCAAATTTTATTAAATAGTTGCCACAACTATTTCATAATAGTTATCACATAGCTGTGGTTGTTGTCACGTAAGACTTGTGGTTTTGGCAACCACAACTGTAGATGTGGCAACCAAAAATTATTAATTATACCATATTTTACTATTTATGTGGTTGTCACAACCATAGAGTTTTTTCAGTGTTTGATGCAATGAAATAGGGTAGAAAATTCTATCCAGGATTTATGGGAAAAAAATAAATAAATATTCCTATCTTATAAAAGTGGTGTAACGAAATGTCTCGAAAATTTCACATACATTGTTCCCGTGTAGAAATTTTCCATTTAACTTTTTTTAAGATGTTCTGAAGAGGCCCTGGTCGGCAATTTTATTTTCGATAAAAATATTTTTATATTGAAGCGTTTATGGGGCAACAATATAGTAGTAATATCTCATTAATACCAATCTGACATTATACTCTTAAAATCCTTTAGGAAATCTTGATATCTTTAAAATCTTGTAAAATCTCTTGAAATATCTTTAAATTCCCTAAAATCACTTAAAATCTTGCGAAAATTCTTGAAAATCCTTAAATTCTAGGGAGTTCTTTTACAATCCTTTAAAATTTTTCAATATCAGTTAAAATCACTTGAAAAACTTAATAAAAAGCGTAAATTACTTTAAAATCTTGGAACTCGCCTGAATTTTTTGGAAATTTTCTAAACATTCTTTAAAATCACTTGAAATATATTTAAATTGCTTTAAATTCTCTTGAATTCCTTTAGGAAATCTTGATATCTTTGAAATCTTGTAAAATATTTTTAAATCTTTTTAAATTCCCTAGAACTACTTGAAATTTCTTGAAATTCTCTTAAATTCCTTAAAATCACTTGGAATCTATTCAAATTCACTAAAAGCTCTTGAAATCCTTTACGATGTCTCGAAATTTTAAAATCTTGCGAAAGCTCTTGAAAATCCTTAAATTATTTTAAAATCCTTTTAAATTTCTTAGAATCACTTAAATTTTCTTGAAACTCCTTTAAATTCCTTAAAATCACTTGGAATCTCTTCAAATTCACTAAAATCTCTTAAAATCCTTTACGATGTCTTTAAATTTTTAAAATCTTGTGAAAGCTCTCTAAAATCCTTAAATTATTTGAAAATCCTTTTAAATTCCCTAGAATCACTTAAAATTTCTTGAAACTCCTTTAACTTCCTTAAAATAACTTGAAATCTGTTGAAAATCCTTTAAAATTCTTTAATATTATTGAAAATCTCTTTAAATACTTAAAAAATTTCTATAATTACTCTAAAATCTTAAAACTCCCGTAAATTACTTGGAAATCCTTTAAAAATTCTTTGAAATCACTTGTTTCGATAAAATTAATACCTCTTTTTTATAATAGGATTTTTTTCAAAAAATTAACTAGTTCAGTAATGAAATATTGCAAATAATGAAGCCAGAATAGTTTTTTATCTTGATGGGGTATTGACCAGTTTTCCCTAGGTGGGGTATTTACCAGTAAGAGAGAGACGCGCCTCGTGGGGTCCTTTCCAGTTTTCCAGTTCAAGACCTCATTAAAACTAGGGAAAACTGGCCACGACCCCGTCAGAACCCTATCAAAATTTCTGCACGGGTTGATGTAAACCTGATTGGCTTTTGAATGACTTGAAGTTCTAAGAAAGAAAACAGAATTAAGAAACCTCTTGAAATGTGAGAAAAGAAAATTATCAGCTCTGAGAAGTAATGAATAAAGAATTGCGTCAAATTGATTCTCTAATTGGTGCCTCTGAGTAAGATAGCCGATTCCATTGTGGTTCTAGTGATAATGAAAAGTCGATGAAACGACAAAACGGGGGTTTGATAATAATCAGCCTACAGCCCATAAACGATGGGATCTTCGGCTTACAGACGAAATTGCCGATCGAGTTATTTCCCGCATAACCGGTAGCGAGCCATGATTATTTCGGCGAGTGCCTGCTCAATGTGCAACATTCGCGATCGAGCTTGCATACCGATGAGCTCCATAAATATTTATCATTAATTTCAGGCGTGCAGCTAATTCTTTATGTGCAGCCAGCAAGATTAATCAGTAATCTGTTCACGTCGCCTCGTTTGCGTCACCTGGGTTTTTCATATAAAGTCATTCGTCAAAGATACGCTGATTTAGATCTCGGTTTAACCCTTATCACAAAATCCCTTATTTGCCCCCATTTTCCCCGTTTAAAAATGTGAATAAAGTTGCGAACGTTCAAATGAACAAAATATTTTTTTCAAATTATATTTTATCCAGAAATATTGTGCCCACTAAAAATAACAATCAGGATTACAAGTTTATTTCATTTTTTATTATTTTCAATGTAAATGAATCAATATTTAAAAACTTTTTATAGTTACAAATACAATCAATACAAAAATTCGTTCATTTGAACGTTCAGAACTTTTCAATCATGTTTAAAATGAAATTTCCATTTTAGGATCATTTATGAAATTACTTATAGTTTAAAATAAGAAGTCAATTGGAACGTAGTCGCGTTATGAAATTAATCAACACATAATCACTGACATTTATTAATACTTTGATGTTATTCCTTGATGTAACTCCGTGATGTTATTCCTCCAGGTTTTCTCACGTTT
The DNA here is from genome assembly GCA_904066005.1 of Synergus itoensis. Lineage (NCBI taxonomy): Eukaryota > Metazoa > Arthropoda > Insecta > Hymenoptera > Cynipidae > Synergus > Synergus itoensis. The sequence goes on along the minus strand of CAJFCP010000112.1, from coordinate 186,741 downwards.
GAAAAAAGTTAGATGACGTAAGATTGTTTAAGTGATTAATATTTCATTATGGACAGTAATAAAATAACTTTTATGTGTTTCTTTAATGTCGAAGAAGTAAATTGAGTTTTGTATTTACGCACGTTCCTATTCAGATGCAACTTATCGGAATGGTGATTCAGAAACGTCGGCGGTTCAAGAGAAAGGAGATGCTGCGTGAGGAAGGAAAAATCTTCTGTAAGTGCATTTATGCTCAAGAGCTCAAGGGTTTAGAATGCGTAGGTGTGCGCGGTAATACCGTTACACAAAAAGAATGCCGTGTAAATAACACAGGTACATGAAGGCGAAGAACGAAAGATATCCTGAGGAGCCCAAAGGGAGATTCGAGCCACCCATAGTGTCCGTTATTGGAGGACATTAAGTCATTATTGATTACCTCTTTCGTACAGCTGTCTACCTTGCTACGAAAAATACAAGTTTACTTACTCTCCGCGTGCGTGCACCACACAAGAATTCACCGACCATCTTCAGTCATATTACGATGATCTATCTATTATCTATACTGTCTATTACTCTTTTACTTTTATTACTTGTAAGATGTATTAAGGTGTGTGTGTTTATGAGTGTGTATAGGGTGTAAGCGTGAGATAAGGAGGAGACTGGAGTGGGGAGTCTCAATCTTGACACGGTCGAGAAAAGACCTAAATGAATTGTAATAACGATTTCTCAATTTATAAAAATCATCTTAGTTTTCCTCTTATTTAGCTTCATGATTCTTTTGTTTATTATTTATTAAGGATCAATAATTTTAAGTAAAATCATAAATTTAAAGCATGGGATTTTCTTCCCATTCTTGCAATGTTTTTTTTTAGAGTTATCACGTTTCTACGTGACCAATCGTCTTATACGTGTACGTGTAGAAAGCTCAACTACAAATTTCCCGATTTTCTTAGATATTTTCAACAAGAAGTTTTCCAAACTTCGAGATGTATGAGTATGTACTTTTCTAGATCGAACGGTAAAAGTTCCGTAAATTCGAGCTGTTGAGTCGCGACACAGAAAGTTATAAGCGCATACTTGTACATATGTACAGACGAAACTCAGGAAGTAAAGAGTTTTCGTCTTCAAGAATAGCGAATACAAGACGGCAACGGTATAAGCTGTTTTCTTTTAGAGTTCACACACACACATACACACATTTACTACACTTGGTGGTTCCCATGCTATCTTAGAGTTAAACGTCCTCAGATCTTCTCGGCTAATATTGTTCATGCAATATCACATATTTTATTAACATTGCTATATAGAGGAGAAAGATGGGAGAACTTGACATGGGGTTACAAGTTGGGGTTAATGGAAATACGAATGTGAATGCATATATGTAAGTTCACTCTTTCACTATCAAGGCCTAGCAAGTTGGTTCGCTCCAAGATTTCGCAATCTGTACTTAATTATTTAATAAAGAAATTAATTTAATAATAAATTATTAAGAGTATGATTATTTTTCCATCTGATTCATTCGATGGCGAATCCTGAGTTTGAATATATTTCCGATTGTCATGAAACTTTTAACATGACCCTGTTCCCCATCTTTCAATATTTCTCGTTTGTCCTGCTCTTCTCTGGGACGTATGATTGGATGTTGAATATGTTCGCAAATGTTTTCACGCTGCAATGGTTGGGCCAACCCATATCGCAGATACGCACGAGAAAGGAGAATTTTCATTTCGATAAACGTGTGTAGCTCCGGATGTGGCGGTGAAATTGAAACTGAAATTGCTCGCATAGCTGGCACGTAGTTTCTGTAGCATAATAATTTCATTCTTGGTACAAGATCAACGGCAGCAGATTGATTGGGACGAAATCCGATGGGAGGAGGTATAGCGACGGTGGAGACGGAAAAAGAATCGAGAGATGGAAGCTCTCGGCGAGGAGCACTGAAATCGCGCTGGGACGTGGATGGTTGTCCATATTTCGACTCGTTGGACCGCACAGAGGGGTTGCTAGGGTTCATTACGGTAATCTGCCCTTCCTGAGTAACGCATCGCTGAAAATGTATAATCGTATCTCGAGCTCCTTCCTATATCGCGCAATATTACTCTACTAACTCATCCGGCAACGGCAGTTGAATAATTATTATTGCCCGATCGATCCCTCGAACCACCGACACTACTTGACAAGTTGCTCTTCATTTTGTCTCTATCAATTCACAGAAGTTTCAAAAATAGAAAGCACGGTGATTGATTTGGCAATATTTAATATTGATATGTTATATGTATCAAAACCTATTGAGGGGAGCTTTGCGGGGACAATATATGACAAAATCTTTATCTAATTATTCTTTTTCAGGGTGTTTACTAAATTTATCCCACGAAATTCCCGGACAATTCCCGCAGTTTTTCCGGTTATAAATATAAGGTCCCTCTTATGATAAAATCATCATGCAATGCATAGTGGGTTGTGACATGCGTCATTTTCTCCATTATAATATTACAATTTATTTGAAAGCCGTACTTTTTAAAATTAAACGTGTAAAAAATAAATTAATATCAGTCTTATTATCATTAAAATAATAGAATCTATTGTCATTAAAAAAGGTGAAAAGGTAATTTTTTTATTAATAATACGTGAAAAATAGATTTCAAAATAGTTTCAGGATTTCTGTAAGATTTTAAGACGTTTTTAATCAGGGATTTAAAGAGATTTAAAGGACTTAAAAATATATACTTTAAGTGATTGAAAGTAATTTTAAGGAATTTTTTGAGAACTCTAAGAAGCTTTAAGATTTTTAAAAAATTTCATAAAATTTCAAGAAATTTTTGTGATTTTAAAGACTTGAAAGCGATTTAAACCGATTAAAATTTTTTTAAAGGATTTAAAAAAATTTGAAGAAATTTCGAAGACACTTTAAAGGAATTCAAGGGATTTTAAGTTATTTTAGGAAATTTCAAGAGACTTTTAATGATTTTAAGGAATTTTAAGGGATTTTAAAGAATTTAAAACAGTTTCAAGATTTTCACAAGATTTAAAAAAATTTTGAAGAGAGTTTAAGAGACTTTATTTTAAAAAATCTAAAGGATTTTAAGAGTTTGTAAATGATTTTAAAAAACTTCAAAGGATTTCAAGAGATTTTACATGGTTTTCAGGAATTTCGAAAGATTTGAAATGATTTTAAAGAGATCGAAGGGAATTTAAAAAAAAATCAGAAGAGTTAAGAATTTTCAAGAAATTTTACAGAAATTAGCAGGGATTTGACGCGATTTTAAAGTTTCTTTTTAAAGAATTTGAAAATAATTCATAAGATTTCAAGAGATTTACCAAAAGTTGAGAGAATGAAATAAAAATATTTAAATGAATTATTCGGATAAGTACATATTTTCAAACCAGAAATCCACTTATCACATAAAAATTAAAATCAAGGACAATTCACAGATTTTCCCGGATTTCCCAAAATTTTTGTACAATATACATCCTGTTTTTGGATCCTTTTCTAGGAATCTACATTTATCAATGACACATTGTCCAGTTGATGGGAGTTTAATGGGTAATTTCGAGAAGAGATGTTCTTACAGTCATGCAGCGAACTTTAGGAAAACCCTTTTTGACTCGAGTGGTGTAAGTGCCTCTTTAATAAAGAGAACTTTAAGACTTCAAGTTGTCGGAGATAAAGTTTAACACAATCTACATTCCTTTGCTGTAAGCAAGGCGCTACGGAGCGTTAGAGCAGTGCCAAGTTTCAGAGGAAGTTTGTCGCTAGAGCAGAGACTTTCTTAGCACTGGAAAGGGGAATGAATGGCACAAGAAAGCCACCTTTTTACTGTTGGTTGTTACTGACCAGCGTCTTTTACGAAAACCGACCCCCGAACCAGAAAACAAATTTTCGGGAAGTTTTCACTTTCGAGAAAAACTTTTCTCACCTTCTTAAATTCCCTCTTAATTAACTTTTATATTCTCTATTTGAAAGTTGAATATTGTCTCTTGATATAAGACGAAATACGACTTTCATAAAAATAACTTAAGAAAAATGTGCAACACTGTCTGCATGGAATAAGCCGAGAGTGAACTGGCTGAAAAAAAACCAAAGGTTAATAAAGAAAAGTGCACTGGAATCTGTCAAAAATTCAAACTTCCATGGAAGAAAGGTGCACCTTTCTGATTTGACTAACCAGAGAGAAATTTTGTAACATACTTGAAATTGCAAAAGGCTTTTCAGTTTCCTTGCTTGTAAAATTGCGGTTTCAAAAGAATTCTAGTTTGAAATGTATGTCGGCGAAGAAAAGTATAGCAAGAAATAGAAACAGGAATGACCGCTTCCGACTCGTGGCACCGTACGCTCTACGACCTTGATTGGAATTCGCAGGAGCAAAGAAAAGGGGTAAAGCTAGGACGCGAAGGCGGCAGCAGGATTTCCCATTACCATGAGTATATTTCTAAGGTTAAAAATCGACAGCTTTTATGTGGTTCTCTCGATGCAGAGGTGGCTACGACGAAAGATGAAAGGTCACATGAGCGGTAGGTAGATGAAAGATGAAAGGTAAAAGAGAGAATTTTATTTCGTATTTCCTTGGAAGTAAAGAGTTTGCAACATTCGAATCAGGCTAATGGCCCAGAGCTTCGTCAGTAACTATAATAACGTCAGTATACTCTACGGGTGCGTAGGTATGGTATGGTATGGTATATAGTATGGTACTGAAGAGCCATATCGTCATACTTGTAGGGTACCACCCATAGTAAAAGCCTCCGCCCCTCCTTTACGACGATGCGGTCTAGTGCTTCCTGAAGCAGGAAGAAGAGGAGGACCGTGGCGAGGAAGATAAAAAGAGAACAGCATTCTCGCCTAGAAACATACGCACGTGTGTATATGGAGTGACGGCTCAGGCGTATCGCTTGACAAGCAAAACCCTGCTGCACCTTCCCGTTGGTTGAACCTGCAAAGAAGGAAGGCTCACATGACTCAAAGGGAAGGGTGACTACTCGCTCGTATCGTTTATGCTTCCACAGAATGTCTCAAAATTGAATTTGCAGGTGTACATATTTAGTTTTGCTCTTTATGGACGTAATATGCAGATGAGACAACATTTCGAAAACTTTGAAAAGTCTTACATCGTAAATTTCACTTGTATTTGGAAAAATGAGACATCTTGTAATCATCAAGAAGATTATAGCCATTAGATGAAAGTATAGTCAGGGACAATGTCTGTAGCAATTAATACTGTGTAAAAACAAACAACGTCAACAACAGAAACAATTAACCAACATCAGCTATGATCAATAATGCCCAATCTTACAGAATACAGACGTTAGTCGTTCTTCTAGGTGTTGTTCATTATTAAAGCTAGTGTTCTTGAAAAAGAGTTCATTGCTACAGACAATCAGTTATTCACAATCAGTTCATTCCACAATCAGTTATTTTCCGTGATTCTATGTCTACAGTGAAATTTCTCAAAGTCGAGTGAAAGTATCGAATCTTGTCTCAGATGCAATATGGCTTTCGGTTGCTAGCAAATGGCAATCTTTTCATCAATACTTCTTGATATGCATTACCCTTATATCATTCGATCAGCGAATCAGCGTTGCAAATTGTATAAAGCAGAGGCAGAGTATGTGCTTGAAAATCAGATAATCATTCTTCGTTGGAGTCCTGCGTCTGCTATAAAAGTAAATAATACGATACAGTATTTTCCGCGTTCCGGTCTTCCATCAACATCGTTTCCAAGAGGAGTCAGTTCGCTATCTTGAAATGTTTTCCGCTGGTAGGATAAATCGAGCTTTCGTTTTGTAGCGTACTCCATTCAGCGATTGGTTTAAGAAGGACGTCGATGAAACAGATTTCAGGAGCTTCTCATCATCTTGGGTAGAATTCAACGCTATCCTTCTGGTACGAGGTAGCGCTGACAGTGCGTATTTGATGCGTATAGTTTCAGCAGCCCAGACATTACCATACAGGAACCAGTTCAAACAGACGTAGACCGATGTATGCACGGCTCGTCAGCGTATTCGAATTTCGTATTCAAATGGCGCGTCTCTCAGAGTCTAGATGGCTTTCGGGCGAGTGTATTCGACGGTCGCGATTGCACTTCCCCACTTAGTATTTCGGCTGCCAGAGTTAACGGCACAACGCGTAAACGCAAACACGAAGTACCAGAACCAGGGTCGAGAAGGGAAACTGGGCTGCATCCCATCACCCTTGTTCATACTAGACACCCTTGTTTCTACTTGGCTCTATATCTGTAAACCAGGCACCTACACCCTCAAAGGCTTCCAGACTTGTGGTTGTGTAGGGAGTTGGAACCATTTAATATATTCACAGTTCGCATCAAATCTCGCCGTCCTTGGTTCTACATTCAGTTCCCAGGATTGTTCAACGAAGATTCAGGTATTCGGAAATGTCTAATTTGATTAAGACATTTGATCGAGTTCATTTCAAATCAAGCAAGAAGGTTTGACCTCATTCTTCGAGGTCAAACCTGACCAGTGGATGAGAAATTTATGGATGTGATGCACAATTATTTGAAATTATTAATCCTTATTATTAATCCTTACTTCGATTTGAAAAACTATGCAATACATCTGACGAGGGATACCAAAATCGCAAAGGGGAGAGACCAAGGAATAAGGAGAATTATATGAGGGAAGGAACCTACAGGAGGAGTAAAGTGTAAGCGACAAGCGTAGAGAACATCAAAGTTTAAATGACTTTCACTGATTTAAAAACTTGAGGTACCACTGGGAATATCTCAGTTTCACGAGCCAACATTCTCTGACTTTCTCATGCTTATTCGCACCCCTCGTATCGTCTACAAATTTTCCTCAGAGTTCAACAAAGTCGAAAGTCGCAGTGTTTACAAATGCTGAGCGCGTTAGTGTGGAATCGAGGTGCTTTCCTTTTCCCTTCCGACTTCTCAATTTGCTGTTCAGTTCAACGCCACTAAAATACAGAACGCATTTTGCTACGTCAAAGTGGAAAACGAGGACTAGAAAATTCGTTCTTCTCTGCCCTGCTTTGTCACACGCAAAACCAAGGCTGTGCAGAGTTTAACCTTTCTAGACTCGAGTTAGGTATTTTTCCTTTGGAGCAATGCAAACCTCCAAACGAAGCCACCTTTCCGACTTTTCCCATGTTCGCTCTTGTCGGTCGCTTGACGAGAGTCGAACTTTTTTCCGGAAAAAGAAGTTTCACGCATTGCAATGAAAGCGCTTCGTTTCTCTGTTTCCTCACCTAACTTAATATTTTTGACTAAGGTATATAAGGTGTATGTATCTCTTTGGTATATAAAACGCTCATAAAAAATTTGAAATTTTTACATTGAGACAATTCTGCCGTACAAGTTGAAAAGACACTGTTTGTTCAGCTTCGAACATCGAAAATGAACAACAACGATTTTGTATCAAAAAATATTATGGAATTCATTTTTTATAAATGTTTCAACGTCATTCATACAAATTAATAAATATTTTTCCCATTCTGTATAAAGCATTTATAATTTTCGTTATTTTCACTAATAAATTGACTACCATATTGTTGAAACTGAAATATCTAAATGGGAATTTAATTTAAAATTTCTACACGGGTAGTGATTTACGATTTTATCCTTCAGAGAATTACAGGTTTTAGTCGCAATTATTATTTAATAAAGTCTATTTACTTTTGAGAAATCTTCTTTGCGTAGATAAAAGCAATTTTCTTTTGCGAAACGATTGATATTGTATATGAAAATCTCATTTTCGTCAAAACTGTGAGATAAGTGTCTTTCTAACTTGTATGACAGAACTCTTCTTGTAGAATTTCCCATATAGGATTTACATTCACTTTTTAATGAATTCTTCAGGAAATTTCACAAGTCTGAATTTTTGAAGCGTATCCGCAGGCGAAAGCTAGTCCAGGGATTTCCACCCTTTTCTGTTCCATTTCCATGTCAATGTCAGATGGAGTATTTTAAATTTCATACCAATTCCTGAAGGCAAGCACATGCATATGTATATGAAGCGCTACTGATGAACTTGAATTTGGCTGAAACACGGCGCCACACTAAAGGTCGGAGAACCGCAATGGCAAACGTGAAGAGGAGTTCTCCTGTTTAATGCCAGCACTCCACATGGCTAATAACTTAACCTCATCCGGTTGTCCCAATCCGTGGACTTCGTAATGAAAATGGCAGAGGACGAGACAAGTCATAAGCCACGTAGGAATTTGGAGACAGGTTCTGAATTGCGGAATTTCATAAGTTAAAATAACAAAAATGTACCATTCTCACAAACGCAATGGCCTGTTTCACTGGCAACCAGTTTCATCCTAAATTTTAATAAAAGCTTGTATTCAGTATTCACTCTTCTCACGAGTTAATTTTTTGATTCCCTAATTAAATTATAAATTCATTTGCCTAATTATATTCAAAAACGGGTTGTATATTCTATTTATCTGAATATTTTAAGCATGTGCTTCATTCTAAAAGATGCTCCTTGATACTTCGATACATTTTACAAGTGTCAAGCTCTATTAATTAGTTCTTATATAATGTAAGAATCCAATTAAAATTTATTCCATAGATGAGAATTCGGCGAAACAGTAGGGTTTCCAAATAATAGGTAATTTATTTTTGTCGAGGTAGAAAGAATTGATCTTTACTGATCTTCTTGGTGATTAAGAGTCATTTTTATTCCCTTAACATTTTAAATTAGCAAGAATTTAGTATTAGCATCTTACAACTCGACTTATTATATCTATAAACTATGGATGACAATTCAGTTGTTAGATTGAACATGCTCTCGGGTCAAATTATTTTTATGAGATGTAAAAAACTCTTCTGAAAAAGCAGACAATTAATGTTTAATTTTTATAACTTATATAACTTTTATAGCATCAGAGAAATAAAGAGAAATAAAGCTGGAAAAGAGTTTAATATACATTATATATTAAATTTTAGTGAATCGAGTGATGACAATTTACTGATAGTTAAATATTTTTACTCGACAAAGTACGGTGAATTTAATTTCATGTAATATTAAAATATATAGTTATGAGAGACAATACTATACAGAGTCTAAGGAAGTCGGAACACTAGTTGTCGGAAGTGGAGAGCTCGATTTCAGAGGTCGCAACTGCGTAGAATACCGGATGGTTAAAACTTTAGTTGTCTAAATAACCTGAACTTTAGAATGTCAAACATAAACGCTGACATATCAAAAAATGTTTTTGTTCGAGTTAATCAGAAGTTGTGTAAGGATGTTTCAGTTCTGTGTCTAACAATGAGAGAATGGAGGACTAGGTGACGATGTACGTTTCTAGTTAAAGGTATGCGTGCATTTGTTCGTATACATGTTTATATGAATGTGTGCACATATGCGTAAATTAGGTAGGATAGAGTTGGCTCTGAATATAAAGCGAGGGGGTTGGAAATGGTCAAAATGGTTTATAAAGTGCGTGGGTTGTACCTGGGTAAACGGGATTTCATGAGATGGAGTTTGCATTAATCAAGCACCGGAGTGGTTTTATGAGTAAGGGAAGGTAACTACAGACAGACGAACAGACAACCTTTGGCGTATGGATTGCATGTTTTCAAAACGCCGAGAGAAAATGGGAAAAGGGAAAATTTTAAATGTAAAGATAAAATAAGAAACGAGAGAAAAAAGAAGAAAGAGAAGAAAGAGAAAGAGGTGAAGTTTGATGAGAGGGAGAGATGAAAAGAAGTTAACTATTAATTAAATTAAACCTCCAATCAGAATTAAAATTACCAATTCAGACGATCAGTCGATCACTATTGTATTACATTTATCGTAGTGCCCTCAGCTCTCGACATTCAAAATCGAGGCAATTAATCCTGAAGACGAATAAACGTCATCAATTTTAAGTCGACCGAGCATTTTGCGTAGATTGCCTGTCAGCAAGTTGCACATCCAACATTTCCTCGTAAAATCATTCAGCACGTACCACGAGGGATGCGCGATCGAACGCATTTAAATAAGCGGAACGGTGAAATGCAAAAACAGTAGCAAGGGAAGTAGGGTGTTCCCGTAAAATTAGCGTATTTCTCGCGTTGTCTGTTGGTAGTGATCGAAGCAATCGCTATTCCATGAATACCAAAAATGTACGATGGAGGTACAGCCCCATAAATCCCTCTTTTCTTTCTCACCATCGCAAAATCTATGCTTAGCCTCAAGCCAAACCGAAATAAGACTCGGAAATACACGCCACCAAAAACGACATCACGAAACTTACAATAAATTGTAAAAATGGTAAACACATAGTATTATGCACAAATTGTATACCGAAAGAAAGTTTCTTACTGATCTGGAACTGGTGATTTGTATTCTGACAACAGAATAAAACAGAATCCTTTATCTTCATTTAAATATCCGGAAGTTTTTGACCGTGTAGCAATTTTTCTTGGCGACTCGAGTACGTAGCAAGCTTTTATTGAAAAACGAGGGACATTCGTCCACTGGAGTTTTCACAGTTCCACACGGCCCTTTCGAAGTAAATCAGACGCGATTGCCAAGTGTAAACGAAGATTTCTTAATCCTTGACTAAGAAAAGAGTTACGTAGCGTGCTTTACCTCGCTCGGATATTTGTCATCGGAACGACTAAGCGGATTACAGAAACCGTTTACTTCTCGCTAACGAAATTATCAAAGAAGTTATCAATCTTGGAAAAACTTTCGTGGAGCATATCATTAGTCACTTGCATGCATACATTAAAAGTTCAATTAATTTCTGACGTTTCAACGACGTTGAACTTACGCAACCGCCTACCGGGCTTTCTACCTCATTCTTTCATACACAGAACGACAAAATGTCACTAAACTCAATTTTTTTAACTTTCGTACTTGACCTCTTCATTATTTAAAGGTATTCAAATTTAAAAGTTCCGACAGAATAAAGTGACAATCATTCAGCAAGTAGATAAAGAAAGTTTTGGTCAGACAGAAGCGAGCATTAGCGGAAAGATTAAATGGCATTATATAAAACAATAACTATTGTAGTAATTATAAGCGATTTCAATATATGATTTAAATTAATTTTATCATTCAAAAACAAAACAAATTTGAGCAAAACAAAATTTGAATAAAACAAAGTTGAGCTTTAAAAGAATTAGACTCACAAAGAGATAGTATTTTCATATGAATGTAGAGCATAAAAGAGAAGCAGTTACAATATTATTTCATAATGTAAGCAATTGTAGAGTTTTAATAAGCTTTCATCTCTGTGCTTTTCATTCCTGTTTGCTTGCAACTCTGTTTCTTGTAACATCTGTTCAAACGATTTCTCTGTATCTATAGTACAGTATTCTCTTGTACGTGCTTTACAAGTAAATTCACATTTCTGAGCTGATGTTAATTACATAATTTTACGCAGAGACGCAGTACAAAGAAAATCAAGTCTCTTTTGACTTAATAATGTTCATAAAGAAGAATTGTTTATAAAATATGCAATCTTCCATTAGCGCAAAAAATTTTTCTCATAACAAATTAGCCCAGAAATAATCACCGAGAAAAAAAGTTTCTTCGTTTAAGAGGAAAATTCCTTTTACGAAATCCTCTCAAAAATGAGCATATTCCTCTATGAATTAGATTATTTTCCTCTACGTTTAAGAGGATTCCTCTTTATTTGAGAGAATCCTCTAAAATTAAGAAGAAAACTTTATATACCATATTGTAGAGGGAAAATTGCATCAGAATAAGAGGAATCCTCTTAAACGAAGAAACTTTTTTTCTCGGTGATCAACAATTTGATTTTCCCCGACCTTTCCAATCAGTTCGTGTCTAAGCCAAGCATAGGTGGGATTTTGATCGCTTGGAAAAGCAACCAAACATGGGGATTGTTTGTTTGTTTCTCGACTAAGGTTCAAGTACCTGCCTATAACGAGATTTGCTTATATACCATGGCACCGACTCCACCGAGGTTTCCAGCGTGAAACGAGCTAACAATGGGGCACAAATTAGGCGGATGTGTCACGCTTAGTTTGGATCCTCTCACCCCCTCGGATTATTGGTTCTTGGATAAACAACAGCGTTCTCTGGATCTTGAATCTTAACAGAAAAGAAAGGGTTCGTCGCGGCTTTTACTCAGCATTCAACTTGTAAAGTTAGCGGCAAAAATCTCGACTTGGGTAAAGTCATTTACCCGGGCACTTTATTGCTTCTCATTCTCGGAAACCGCTCGATGTGGTTCCGAGGAGGATGCGACGTGACTGACGAGGCGCCCATGGACTAATTCCGAACGCGCTCATCGCGGCAAATGAGATAAAAAAGAATCGAGCCAGGTTCGACGGAGCGGACATCGAAAGAACGTAAGTCGTTTTCGAGAAACGAATTTCGCCTCCTGGACATTGGGATTTAGTAGAATGTCGAATAAGGAGAAAAAGGATCGGTGTTCGTCCTCGGAAATCTGATTTAATGACCAAGAGACATTCCGGAAATTCCACCTTTCTGCACCCGTGGTCATTCAAAGAGTAATGTCACTGCCTTCCGCGCTTTCAACTCAATATCCCGGTACAACCACCTTCCACCCATTTCGCAACATATGTCATTGCTACCATTAACCCTTAAAGTGCTCTGTGGATCTGTGAGACCGAAGATTTTTTAAGGGTATATGGTAACTACCACATGCCTTTAAAATTTCACGAAATACTTCTACAAATGAAAAATATCTTAGGAAACTTTTTTACTTTCCATGAGGAACATTAAAATCTCTTTAAATCACTAAAAATGTAAAATTTTCTTAAAATTTTTACAAGCTTCTTAGAATCCTTTAAAATTCCTCGACATTTTTTAATTAAATATCATAAAAATATTTTGTAATCCCTTAAAATGATTGAAAATTTCTTGAAATCTTTAAAAACCTATAGGATCTTAAAGATTTCCTGGAAACTCTTTATATAATTACTTGAAATCCTTTGAAATCTTTTAAAATCTTTTCAATAAACTATAATGTATTATTATTATCAATAGGTCAATTTCTATTTTCCCTGAAGTTTCCCTGACTTCCCTGACACGTTATTTAACACTTCCCTTGTTATTTAACTGATCACTAATTATTGTCATAATAACAATGGACATTTCATTATTTATTCAATGACACCTGAACTCGAATATTAACATCGGTACAAGTTTCATCCATGAGCTTAATCATAATGCATCACTTTGGAAAGGTTTTTTTCACATCAAGTCTTCATGAACCATCCATCAATCCACGGCTATAAAGCAATTTTACGTGAAAACAATACGCCACGAAATTAGGTTACCAATTCCTTAAAGACCAGCAGCCTTTCAATGTTGCATGAGCCTTCGATCTTAACTTGCTTCGGACTTCATCATTTCTCTGGTTGAAATCGATTTCATGTATAATTCTCTAGGAAATCAATAATCTTCAAAAAATGAAAATGAAGGAGGCTATTATGGAGGCTCATTATAGGTTATTGGTATTTCTATGGAAATATTACAACTTCACTCTCCTGATAACGTCCATTATTTACAAGTTTAGCGTGAACTGATAGTTTTTCCAACAAGCTCTTCGTTAAAATTGACCTCGATTCTTGATCAAACACATCTCCTCTGACATTGCCCTCAAAACCGCAACAAATCCTAAGGATAAATATTTCAGTAAACACAAGGACCAGCAAGTTGACGTTGACAACTTAATACGCAAATGTAACCTGGTGCTCGTAAGTGATGCGCGCTACCTTTCCAGTAATTGGACACCCTTTGCAGGAATCGACGATGAAGGGTCAAACCCTTGGAACTCGATCTCCATGCGTTATCTCAAGAAGGTTTCCCTATCCTGTTCCGTAATGCTTCCCCAGTGTCCTTACGAATTCTTGTGATTTATGCGAACAATCCCATTCTCATGAATCAATAAAAACGAAGAATCAAATTAATTCATAAGACGAGTAACGCACAATCAAATTATGTTACTTAATCTTCATTTCCATTTTTTATTACTAGTCTGCTCGCAATTTCGAATAGGTGAAATGTTCATGGATAGTACAAAAATCCCAGAACCAATCTCACACCTCTGCCAAAGATTAGAGTGCAGTTTTCCTCTCGTTCTAAGTTAAAAGAACAGATTTACAATGTCTCGATAGTAGTAATTATTTCTCTGACTACTCTGGAGTTTCTGTGCATATTTTACGTTTCTAGCGCTTGTGTTATCGCTAATGGAAGGTGATGTATTTATTGCAAAAGCGACGCACACGTTTTCTACCATGGTGCCGGCGATATTTTACGTACTCCAGATACTCTTTTCTCGTAACGGTCGTGAGTAAACTTTTATCTCGCGGTGATATATGGTCCAACTTTGCTTTTCACCTGGCACTGTCGAGCAACTGAAAAGAAAACACTTTTTGAGCGAATAATCGCGCGTTATGTCTCCGACTGAACAGCCTTTTGTACCCATGTAGACTCGTAGAAAATAATGCACTACCAACTCACTTCTATGTAACTTTTACTGGCATAACTTCCAGAGAACAACAAGCAACGCTTTCTTATCAACAAATTGCTTGGAATTAATATTTGCTTGGAATTAACAATTGCTTCTTGTGACTACAATTTATTTCTAAGAGGAATACTAACAGAAAAAATTTCGAAATCCCTTGACGTGACAGATAAAGAAATGGCAAGTTGAGTGGTTGTAAATTTTTGTTAAAATATTCGCTGGGAACTTCGAGTGGAAGTTTTCGGCTGCCCACCACTTTATGAAGATATGTAAGCAATACATGTAATGCACAAAATTTACATTTAAAAAATAATCTCAGAACATTTTTTGCCTGGCACTCCCACGCATATACCACGGAATTAGTTGCAAGCATAACTCCCGGTTTGCAAGTCAACAGTGCTCTCCATTGCATGTACTCGTGTGACCTTTCAGTTCCTCGATAATAAAAATGCAGAACCGACCAGTCATTTACATTATACGAGCAAATACATGCCACATGCAGTGTGAGTCACCTCAAAAGAACCGCAGTTTCAGTGTTGGCTTATTTCATGCATTATGTAAGTTCGATTTTGCAATCTCAATATACAAAGCACTCAAAGGAATTCTGAAAATTCCAGATTCTGGTAAGAACTTTGCTAATTAGGCGCAGTTCATATCTCGCGGTATTAAGATATACAGGCGCGGCATGATTGAAAGTATCAACGTTAAATTATGGCCTGATATAGAATTGGTTGATAAGAGACCCAAATACGCGTTAAGATTGATGAAATACTACTAATCGATTAGACACATATCTAACGAGGACAATTTTTATGACTCTGCAGATACATACAATTACAGATAACATAATCCTTAAGCTTGTTAACAAGTTTTGAACAGACTTCAAGAATTTGGATTTAGCGGTGCGTAAAGAGATAGAAGTTTCAAATATAGATATAGAAACGTTTATTTGCTTTATGTGTATTCATAAATATCGCAGTTTAATTATAACTTAAAAAATTTCATATAAATAAACATGTATATATAGAATATATATAAGAGCTATATAAATGAAATATCAAGTGCTAAAAATATATTTTCCTTGAATCTGCTTTTTCCAGAAATATAAGACAATTTTAGCGTGTTTTATAGCCACAAAGTGTACCGGAAATTGTACTTAACCTCAGTTACGGGTTTCAGGACAATAAAAGATTCCAGAGAGAAGGATAACAAACTTTGGAAACAAGCCTTATTTTTTTAATGATCGTACTTTAAAGTGATTCATGTGTTAGTTTATGTACCTGCCGCTCATTATTCTGAGTGGACGGTATCGCTACTGGCTCATTTCCGTTCCCGAGAAGGTTAGCAAGTAGAAAGATGTTGCGGACGATTCAAAAATACATACAACATAAAAGTTCATCAGTGATGAGAACGAATAACAAAAATTACCCTCAAGCTAGTTTATTATTTTTTTATTGACCTTCTCGGCAGACTGCATTAATTTCAAAATTACATTTTATGCGGGCACAACAAATTTTTACAGGATTAATGAATTAATGGTTTCTCCTACCCTAATTGAGAAATTCTAGACCGCTTGAGTATCTCGACCACTGAACTCGCTCATTAAAGCTAGTAATTATTCAATTATCTATGATTCAAAGACGAGAGCACTCGTATGTAGAATTTTTTTAAAAAGTAGATAACTTGGGGTTCAATTAAGTCTATGCCGAACAAATAAACATGTTTCCAATCATGCTTTGACGTCATATACTGTGGATAAAATTTATCAGTAGTCGCATGTATTCATTAAAAAACAATACACTATATTAGGTGTAAACTGTGCAATTTGTTTATATACAAGAATATATGGATATCGTTATCGGAATAGTATTATCATTTCGCGATCACGATTCCCCATAATTCCTGGTCTGCCATCGATTTGTGTGCAAGCTCACAACAATGATCAGCATATTTGCAGAGCAGGAGGAAACCCTTATTGTATTTGTATCTTCTATCAACAAGTGTGTGCCAAAGGTGGCTAGAAATCGCTGAAGGTACGCGAAACGAAACTTTTATGTATGATTGTATGCATTTGTGTGCACCCTGGCGTCGTTCACGAACACCCGGTATTTCAGATCGGACTTCCACGACGCCGAACCATGAAAGGGACATCAATTTTGAATCCGATCTGGGGATACGGTTGGTCACTCCATCTCGATCAAGGCAACCGGTTTAAACTGGTTCTGGTTTCTTGAAACCTTCCATACTTGCACTGACATCGACAGACGACTAAGAAGGTTCATTATGATTATTACAGGCGCAGCTATTTGGATTAAGGAATGAGAATGCGATCTCAACGATTATGCAGCTCGAAGTCTGTGAAGTCGCATTTTGATACGAATGTGGTCGTTGTCGCCAACGATTCACATTAAAGACATGCTCGACAAGAAAACCAATGATCGTTATATTTACCTTGACGATTCTCGCAACACTTTATGTTATTCTCCAGAATATTTATTTTATTTATATCTCTCGCTCTCGTACAAGCTCAATTATTATCTTTAAAGCTTAGAATTCGCAAAATTTCCATCGGAGTTCTTGAACTTATGAAACTGAAGTTTTCAACGTTTACGTCAATGAAAAGTTATTTTTTTTGTAAAAAGAACGAGATCTAAAATCTGATTGCGCTAAGTGTTCCATTCGATGTCAAAAGACACACAAAACAGTTTCAACCCCCTACCATTATAGGATCACCCCCAAATAATCCCCTAAGTACATAAAAAATCACAGCAATTCCCTTAATTTCGAGATCTAAAATTTTATTCTTTTAAATAGTTCCATTTAATGTCCAAAGAGGCTCAAAATAATTTCATCAATCTAAACCCCTAGGTTCAACCTCAAAATCAACCCCTAAGCACAAAAAAACAATAAATCCCCTAACTTCGAGACCTAAAATCTGATTGCGCTAAATGCTTCCATTTGATGTCCAAAGAACCTCAAAATAGTCTCATCCACTTCATACTCTCCACCCCCTAGGTTTACCCTCAAAATCAACCCTTAAGTACAAAAAAAAATTATTTAATTTCTTCTAAGTTCGAGACCTAAAATTTTATTGTTCCAATGGGTCCATTTAATGTCCAAAGAAGCCCAAAACAGTTTCATCCACCTAACCCCCTAGGTTCACCCTCAAAATCAACCCCTGAGTACAAAAAAATTACAAATCCCCTAACTTCGAAATCTAAAATCTGATTGCGCTAAATGCTTCCATTTGATGTCCAAAAAAAACCCCAAAATAGTCTCATCCACTTCATCCTCTCCACCCCCTAGGTTCACCCTCAAAATCAACCCCTAAGTACAAAAAAAATCATTTAATTTCTTCTAAGTTCGAGACCTAAAATTTTATTGTTCCAATGGGTCCATTTAATGTCCAAAGAAGCCCAAAACAATTTCATCCACCTAACCCCCTAGGTTCACCCTCAAAATCAACCCCTGAGCACAAAAAAATCATTAAAAATCCCCAAACTTGAAGACCTAAAATTTTATCGTTCTAAATTGGTCCATTTAATGTCCAAAGAAACCTAAAACAGTTTCATCTACCTTACCCCCTAAATTCACTCTCAAAATGAATGCCAAAGGTTAGGGGTTGATATTGAGGGTGAACCTAGGGGGTTAGTTAGATGAAACTATTTTTGGATTCTTTGGGCATTAAATCGGCCCATTTGAAAAGATAAAATTTTAGGTCTCGAACTTGGAAGAATTACAATGATTTTTTTTGTACTTAGGGGTTGATTTTGAGGGTGAACCTAGGGATTTAGGTGGATGAAACTGTTTTGAGCTTCTTGGGCATTGAATGGAACTATTTAGAAGAATAAAATTTTAGTTCTTGAAGTTAGGGAAATTGCTATGATTTTTGTTGTACTTAGGGGATGATTTAGGGGTGATCCTAGTGTGGTAAGGGATTGAAACTGTTTTGTGCGTCTTTTGACATCGAATGGAACCATTTAGAGCAATCAGATTTTGTCTCGTCCTTTTTACAAAAAAATAACTTTTCGTTGATATAAACGTTGAAAACTTCAGTTTCATTTGAATTTTATTTTTAATATCATCGTTATACCAAAATCATTATAATTTTCTTAATGCTTGAAGCAACATATTAACATCTGGTTTATTTACTCCATTCTAAATGTTTCAAATTCTCTCATAATGAAGAATGTCTTATATTATCACGTAGGAGAATTTCATTTTGAATTTCAGGTTACCAGTTATGCAGATGCCTAGCATAAATTACAGTACTGTTTAGAATAATCGTTTTAACCTGACGTGTATGAAGAGCTGCCGCGAATTCAGAAACAACCTTTGACAAATTTGTCGTGAGAACAGCATTTCCGAGCCAAGCTGAGATTGTTTCTAAATAGAGGGATTCTAGTTTACGTGCCTCCACTCATCTGATATATGATGCTCATATATTCTCCAAGTTTCAAGGTTTCCAAGCACCCAGACTTTAGTAAGTGAAGGGAAGACCTATAGTTGTTTACGCCACAATCCCTTCATTAATACCCGCCACTGACCCTTCCGTCTTCCCAAAATGCATTATGTGGTAGCATCCTATCTACAAATAAATAATTACTCAATCTATACTCTACAGAAAGCAATCAAATGCTATTCTTAGGAACTGCTTTATCTCATTTTCGTCGAGTTAAGAAACTACTTAAAAATAGAAGAAGAAAATAGTATCCGTACAAGTTGCGAACTATCCTTTGTAAAAGATGAAAGGAATATTCTATTTTATTTTGCGTTAAACGAAAGAATCCAATCGGTGGCGAGTATCAAGTGTTCGCTTCGTTTACTAAACTTGGATGGCTTAAAAAGTTTAATAGAAAATAATTGAGTAACTTCCCTTTAATTAAAATTGAAAGGAAAATTATTCTTGCGATGGACTTTACTGAAGACACTGAATCGCTTTGTCGGCTTCTTAGAATGCGAAGTTTAATTAAGAAACAGAGGGCTTTAAAGTACGATTATTAATTACAATAAAATTACCTGGATTATATAGAGATTCGGTAACTCACGAAGGGTTAGGCTTGTTTAGAACGATTCCTGGGAACCAGTCTGGCGAGGAAAGAGGGATTCCCGGGTCTCGCGGGACGTTAAATTCAAGATGTAATGCGATATTAATTTTCGAGTTAAATCGGGCCGTGTGTATCCTCGGGCGAAGGGCTCGCAGCCCAATGTGCGAATCTACACGACACCAAAACATGTACACTTACACGACAGTAATGAATTATTGCGACATATTCTTAGAAGTGGCCTGAGATTTTTTTCTCATGAGCTTGTTCAACTTGCGATTTTTTAAACTTTTTTCCAAAACATCTCTCGAGTTAAAAATTAATTAAGGCACTGATTTTCTTCAATATATAATTTTTAAAGAATGTAACCAAGATAAATTTAAGGAGCGGAATAAAAAAAAATTTACAAGAAGTTGGCAAAATTTATGAATTTACTTTTAAAACCTCATTCAATAAGTACTCTGCTGATATTAAAAGTTGATGTAAATCGGGTAAAATGCGTAAGACATACGTTTTTGAATTTCAGCGCAGATGCGCTAAGGATTAAGTCAACTTGGATAAAAATGTTGGCAAAACGAATGAATGCTTGCTGTCTGTCTAAAGTAAAAATCGTAATCTTTATCATGGGCCTCTGATAAACCTGTGTAATCACCTGAAACGTCAGGAACAGGCAGTGTAAATGGTTCGTAATGGAATTTCAAACCGGAGAAACACACGGATAAAGGTTAATTGTATTGGAGAGTAAGAGTATATTTTATCTGTTCGAGAGCGCCCGTCCCGGTAAAAAGCCCGAGTGAGCCTTGCACAGATAACGGCTGAAAGCTTGCCCCATTAATGTTATCTAGATACCTCGGACATTCTCCTCAAGAATATCTTCGTGTTACTAAGATTACTATTTAGTTACACGATTGCGACCTTATTGACATCTCATATAACGTCGCCTTATACCTTCATGCGTGTGAAATTCTCTTCAAAAATACCAATTTTTATAATGTAGGGAAGACGGGGCTATTCGGGACGCGGGGCTACCCAGGACAACTTATAATAAAAACTATGAAGAAAACTGAAAATCCAGCAATTCGCGCAATTTCCAAACCAATTAGGTTCTCGACAACAATATGTTCAATATTTTCGAGATATTTGACAACAATGTGTTCGATATATGGTAAAATCACTTTTTTAAGACAGGAAAGCATTTTTGTGAATTGGTCATAATAAAAAAAGTATCCCAAATAGCCTCGGTCTCCTCCTTTTTATCCTATCTTAAAAAAGTGGTGTCACGAAATATCTCGAAAATCTCGCATGCATTGTTGTTGCAAACCTGAATGGCTTTTGAATGACTTGAAATTGTAACAAGGAAAACAAAAGAATAGCGCACATGTTGATTTACTCGTCTGTTAAAATTTTACAAAATACTTCGAAATCCTTCAAAATTCGCTAAAATCTCTTAAAATATTCTTAGAGACCTCTTTAAATTCATTAAAATTTGTGAAAATATTTAAAAATTCTTAAAAATCATCAAAAAATTCCACGAAATCCTGAAAACTTCTATAAAATTTTTTAAAAATCAGGAAAATATCTTGAAATTATTTAAAATTATTAGAAATCTCATAAAATACCATGAAATTCTTTAAAATTTCACAAATTTTTTTATACAACTCATAAAAATCTCTTAAATTCTTTTAAAATGCCTTAAAATCCCTTAAAATTTTATGAAATCATTAAAAATTCACGAAGTCTTTTGAAATCTCTCAATAAAATTACCCGGCAAACTTTAAAATCCTTAAAAATCCATACAATATTTTAAAAATCATAAAAATCTCCTGAAATTCATTAAAATTATTAGAAATCTCATCAAATTCCAGGCAATCTTTAAGAATTTCACAAAATCTTTATAAAAAATCATAAAATCCCTTGAATTCTCTTAAAATCATTTAAAAATCGTGAAAATTCCTTACAATACGTTAAAATCTCTGAAAATTCCTCGAAATTTCACGAAAAATTTTTTTAATTAAAACCTAGAAACTGGGATGCGATTTTGTAAGTTCACTTCACTCTCACCTCACCTCACTCTTGCCTCGCCTCACCAACCATCAATTTTTTTTCTAAATTCACCTAACCACTTCTTCACTTAACCACGTGTCTTTGAATGTCATCGGTATATTTTTAAAAGTCAAAATTAAAAGGCGCCGTGAATTTAGACAAAACCTTCCAAATCCCTTAAAATTCGTTGAAATATCTTAAAATTCCTCCAAATTTTAAGACATTCAAAATCCATTAAAATCCTTTAAAGTTCCTTCAAAAATCTCTTAATATTGCAAGAATTCCTTTAAAATTCCACGAAATACCCTGAAATCCTTTAAATTTCTACGAAATCATTTAGAAATTCTAAAATTCTTTTGAATGTAGTCAAAATTACTTGTAAATCGTCAAAATCCCTTAAAATTCTTAGAAACCTTTTGAAATTCCTCTCTAAAAAAATGGTGTCACAAAATGTCTCGAAAATCTGGCATACATTGTTGTTGCAAATCTGATTGGCCCTTGAATGACTTGAAGTTGTAAGAAGGAATACAAAATAATCGCGCGCTTAGCGCGCGTGTTGATTTACTAGTATGTGTAAAAAGTGTCCCCTTCAACATGATGGTACATTAAATTTGCACCAAAAATATACCCCTAAAAACGTGGTTGAGTGTCAAAAAATGTTTTCTGTGATTTTTTGAGTCCAGTCCAGTGTATGTCAAGTCACCGGTGACTGAGCATATTGACTCAGGACCGACTCGAAATTCGATATTCCAAGCATCCTGAGAGGCAGAAGGTAGGGAGATATTCACTTATCTCGGTTCATCGTGACGTTGGTTCTTGCAGGTGATGTACGACCTACACGTCCCACGTTGCGTACGAAGGATTAAACGTATGTACTCACGACATAGCAACGGGCGCAATGTTAACTGAATGCATGCTTGCAACTCTCCACAAACACGTCTCAATATTTGGGAGAGGATAATCGGCTTATAGTTTTCGACCGTATGTGTTGGGTCCCTTTAGCTCATGCTCATACCTCCACATTCTGTCTCGTGAGAGTGACACGAACGGGCGGATGGTCTGGGTCTGGATATCTTGAGCCTCTGGCCCAAGGGCCCAGCGTTATATCATCTTGAGAAGGAACACAGGATTTCAATTACTCCAGCTACCATTTCATCAAATCGCGGATGAACCTCCCAAGCTTACCTATTCATTTAGAAGGTGCACAGGTATCTCGCTCATCTTTGCTTGATGGGATTTTGGGAGAAAATCAAAATCGTGAGGACTTAAGATCATTTCCATATCGGAAATGTCGTATTTAGCAAGGGCTTCGTTTCCAAGGATCTTGTTACCAGAACAGAAAATCAGAATGGTGGTCGTGAGTTAACTGGTCGCGGTTCTAAGAAAGCTTCTTGCACGGAATTTAGCCGATACAAATTGCCAGTAAATCAAGAAATAAGAAGGATACGAGAATAACGGACTATATCGGTTGGGCGGGGAAAGGATAGGCACGTGAGACGATCAGCAACATTTATCGGTGTACGTATGGCCTTATGGTGGGAATTTCTTGGTTGCTATCGCATGCTGGGATGATACTCGCGATACTTGAATGCAAAAATCTAATCTCTTTTTGCCAAGCTAGTCATCTCATCAGAAGGTTATTTCACGATTAACCAACTAGACGTGGAAGCTACTGGTTACCCACCATTAGCGCACTATCTAATTGTTCTATCCGCATTCAGAACCTAATGCAGTAGAACCCTTCTATTCAAACTCCTTTTATCCGATCTTTGCAGGAGAGGACTTACGGTAGGATTGCGTCTTTTTTTGATTCTCATTTACTCTTCGAATTCTTTGGATGTAATGACTATCAAAACGAATTCTTAATAAAAGAGCGTGTAAAAGGATTCTTTGAACAAGAAAATAGTGTTCACTCTAAAAAGTTATTTGTTTCGCAGAAATCCCACACTTTCAGAAAATCTCACGTTTTAGTTTCACGCATCAAACGTCCGATCTAGTATAAGGTGAGGAATTTATTTTTCGCGATGGTAAACACTCTCAAAATAGTATGTAAAATACGATACTTGGAAAAATTGATTTGTCTTTGTCTAAAAGATAAGCATTTGTCTGTCTTATGGTGTTGACCTGAGTGGAAATAGAGATTTAGTAAAGCTCCAGTTCCGCATTGACCTAATGTTCACGGGATAAAAGTCAACAAGGAAAGCAGGGTGGATACGAAATTTACTAAGGCCAGAACGAGTCTCTGGTGTTTCTGGCTTGGCGCTTAAACATTGCGGTGTTACATAATCCCTAGGGATCAACTGTGATCAAGGGAATTAACTCCGAGAGACGGACCGGCACTCTGCCGGCTGTATACCAAAGTCTTCTCTACAAGTACCAAAAGCCATTATTATTACAATAACTTAATCAAAATCAGATTGACTAGCAACATTTATCATTTTCCATGATAATAATCAGTTGAAAATAACGGACAAGTTGAATTTCTTTACAGATCGTAGGAGTGGTTATAAAATTGGGTTTGAAATTGATGGAATGCATTCAGTTGAGAGTAATTTTGATTTGGATTATTAGATGACAAAACATGTCTCCATGTTTAAAGATAATATCAAAAGCCTTGTTCAATGGTAGAGGGTATCCTGACGCGGTTCTTGTGTAAGAGGTAGATGAGTTTCACGGTAGTGTAGACCAGTGGGGCAGGTTTCTGTCCGTCTCACTCACTTCGGATCTCGAGAAAGGATAGTAGCAGTACAAGGTGTTACTAAAGTCCGCTTCCATAGGACATGATCGTTTTACACGTTGTGTGTTCATTCAACATCATCTTCAAATGCGCCTAACCTTTACATAAGGCTGCTCAGAAAAGAGATATAAATATATACAGTTCAATCTCATTTTTATTTTTATTCTTATATAAGGGTATGTGATACTTTACCACACTCTAAAAAAATTCTATTAACAGTGAAATTACATTCGTTTAAAATGCATCCTTTGAAATTAAGCAGATTTCTTTTATCTGTCAAAGGAATCGTCTCACTGTTAAAAAACTCATCTGTTAAGTGCAAAACGAAAATAGTTTTACCGATAAATGATTTCTTCTGACTATGAAAATAAATCCTTTAACTATTAAAGGATTGCACTTGTGCTACTGGGTGAAGTGCGTCTATGCATGAGTACATTGTTTTAGTTTTAGTTTCCCCATCAAAGGAAATATTTTGACAGTAAAAGGATAGCATTTGAAAGGAAAATCCTTTAACTGTTAAAGGACTTCCTCTCATACCAATTTTGAATAGAAAATCCATTCACGGTAAAGGGAATCGTTTGACCGTCAATAGACAGTTTTTAGAGTGCATAAGAGCAATTTAGTTTCCCCAACTTTACGCTCGCAATAATAAATATTTTTTCCTAAAACTAGGTCATTTATCTCCATTTCGTACAGGCGGAGGTAAGTGGCCTAGAAAAAAATTTTAGAGTAGATGGACCATAAAAGTTTAAATAATAAAAAAAAGTAACGGGAAAATTAATTTGAGAAACATGATAATAATAGATTCATTTCACATATGATATTAAAGTGCTTTAATTATTTGAAAGTTCAAGTATCTAGACGATAGAAATTCGATTTATTAAGTGGTCGTAGTAATTACCAGAAGAGTAAATTTAGTACGCCAACTTTACAATTATAAATATTTTTTGGTCATTTTTTGACCTAGTTTTAGTGAAAAATATTTATTATTGCAAAAGTAAAGTTGGTGAAACTAAATTGATCTTATGGTACAGTATCACATGTCCATAATACACAAAATCTAGCACAAAAGTTTTCCTATATTTTTTTTAGATTTTTCGTAGCAAGTTATGTTGAAACCGAAATCATATTCATGTTAAAGGCAATCAAGTCTGTTATAAGATGGTATATATTAAGAAAGATCCTCGCTTCAAGAAGCAAGAAGAACTGACGAGTCGAGAAGCGATGATTCGCGAGAAAGATGGCATATCTCTTGTCAGTAATGTTAGATTCCAGTACGATGAACACATATTATGATTTCTGTGTCGATATGCGTCTTGGCATGCATATATATGGATGTAACTGATGCAAGTGGCAGCACAGTGGCAGCAGACTCGAAATAGCATGTTTAAAGATATCAGATTCTTAAAGATTTCTGTGTCGTGCATAAACGACTCTATGTATCTTCTAATTGGGGCAATTCTCAAGGTGAATACGTCTTGCAATCTAAAGAGATCTATTGACACAATAATTAATAATATTTCACCTTTAAACTGGCAAGTTTCCTTTTTATCTGAAAATGAAGGGCAAGACCGCCCTGCAACCCCTGTCAGAGAAGAGGTGCATTCGCAAAACCGCGAGACGTGTTTTCGTATGCAAGAATTCGCTTCTCCGACAGTTGTAAATAGTTATCCAGAATGACAGTTGAATTTCAGGGCTCCATAAGTTCGTTACTCTGTTTCTTCGTTTTTTGAGGCTGCAAGTCGAACGGCTTCTGAGTTCTGACAGCTCACAAACTCCTGTGCCGAAAGCAGGACAGGGCCGAAGGGACAGGCGATTCGAAGAAGCTGGAAGACCGCGGGATGCCCTGGAAGGCGGAATATACAAATGTGGATTTGGTGGATGGTATCTTGGAGTCCGCCAAGTTTATCTTTGTCTTCTCTTTATCTCTTCTCTTCCCTTTTCCCTTCGATAGAGAATCCTTCGGTTTCTTATTATTTCTTTCTGGCTGCCATTGTGTTTTGGACAAAGCCGAACCAACATATAACAGCTACTAGTCTTATCCAGCCGACGTTCGGTAATATCAGAGTAAAAGAGACTTACATCTTTCTTATAATTTCCTGAGAATAAGGAGCTCTATACAAAATTAATTTTCAGGCTGAAAATTCATCTTGAGTTGAATTGAAACATGAAATCGATATGCGTTCGAGAATAAGTCTAAATAAGTCCTCAAAAGCGACCGGAAGTTACTGAACAAATAATTGTGAAAGTATCATTTGATCTAACTTTATAAATATTTTTAATTTCAGTAATTCCGTGTAATTTATTGAGAGAATTCATAATAATAATTTAGACTTTTGCTTCTGCAGTGGTGAACCGATTTGTTAAAGTTTCTTATAATACATATACGGTTTTATATCTTTCACAAAAGATAAGCATGTGTAGATGGAAGTAACTTATACCTGACATAAGAGCATAAAGGACCAACCCGTTTTTTGCACTCATGAATCGAGATTAATCCATCTGGATTGTGAATCTCGACAATGTTTTGAGTTGAAATTTTTGCGCCTGGCTGAGCCAAAAAGCGCGTCCGGTCTAATTTAGCGCGCAGGTTAATGGGAGCTTAGACTCAACGCGTGGACGATTGTGATGCTAGCTGAGAAGAACTCGCAAACATCTGCTTTCACGGGTGACTGGGCCCCAAGGAATACCTTACTCACGTATTCCTGTTGTCTGTCCGAGAGCTTGTTACTTTTAAGATACATTGCAGCTCACTGCACCGAGCTTATTAACGGTTTCCTCTCGTATTGTGTGAAATGCTAACAAATTCGAGGGCAAAGTTACCTCGATACCTAGCCGTCGAATAGTATCAGATCGTTATTGGAAATGGATCTTCAACTGACTAAAACTTGTTGCAAATCCTATTGGAAGGCTTACGAAGTTTCGTATTTTGCTCGTAACTGATGGAATTCGTGAAATGGAATTAAAATTACTAATTGAACATATATAACATATACATATTACAATTTGTAATCCTGCATTAAGCAAAATGATCATCAGCAATTGCGCAATAAAGAGAAACTTGCCAACCATAAATAGCACGAAACTTCGATTCCTCTATAGGAGTAAAGATAAATCTCATCGATTGAATACTTTTTACATATATTAAGCGTTCATTACTTCCTGTATTTTGTTCAGATACATTAGTATCTCCACTCGCTGGAGTACATTTGTACCCATTGGCGATTATAGTTACAGATAATCTCCTTTATCTTGATATAGAAAAGGCAGATCAAATTCCAGTGACACTATCGATACACCAAAGATAAACTTTCATTAGAAGAGAATAATAATGAGTGTGGGAAATATTTTATGTAATCGTAGACATCCTTTCTCAGGAAAACGATATACATTAGTTCTTTCTTTTATATTAGGAAAATCTCTATATCTACACTATCATTACAAATTATTATACCTATTACAATTACACTATTTTTATCTGTCAGACTAATGGACTCAATTAGTTTTTTTCTAATATTTCGAAGGTAACTAAACTAGAATCATTTATGCAAATCTATTAATCTTGCAATAATTTTGAATCTTCTACCTACATAATATATTCAAAAACCCAATTGTTCGGCTTCAAACGGCACTCCTCCCTCAAGGACATTGCCAATATCCACACATTCAATATTTGCTCTACACAGATTAAACAGTCCAGCAGTACAAATAGGATCTGCAAATGTAATCATGCAGCCATTTCTCTCTGATTAGACACGTTATTGCTCCCATAAAGATAATTCTGTACTATAGACGTTTTTATCAATTAATTGCAAGCTCTCTGAAGCTGGTGAGTGTACTTTTATAGGAAAGTCTTTACTGGTGCGATGTATCGGATACTTTACGCGAACGACCTATAATCTTCGATATTCTAAACTTCCACGTCCTATAAATCAGTCTATTATTTCTACGCGAGTTATCGTCCCAGCATTATCCGCGAAAGGGGATTTCCGGCCTCTCCGGATCTCAGGTAAATTGAAAATCAACGCACTCAACGGAAATCCTGACCACGGAACCAGACGCAGAGAGCGTTGAATAAGAAACGAGCGATCAATCTCAGATAACCTATTCCTCGACACTGAATTTACTCCCGCCGTCTTTCTTCTTTGCTCTTTCATTCGATCCGAGAATTTACGCCAGAGTTAACATAGTCCCACGGAAATTTATGCGAATGAGCGAACGAACCCTAACTTTTGTGAACGGAGCAGTCGAGTATCAAACGCGTCGATATACATGCGATTTCACGCGGATTCACGCGGAATCTCAAATTACAACATCTGTTGAATCAATTTCTGAGGAAAGTATAATGGACAGTTTAGTTATAATTACAGTCAAGGTGACTAGTGATCTGGGAATTGGAAATTCCCGGGTTTTTCTCAGTTTTCTCCCGGTCTTTTCCAGTCTTTTCCCGGTCAAACTTTTTTTCCTCCGACCAACTGATATGCCTTTTGTGAATTTGGCTTTTTTGTGATTTCTGAAGAAAAAAAATTTTTTTTTTTAATTTGTTAAAGTAAATACCCTGACAGATTTTAAAATCTTTTAAATCTCATAAAATATTTTAAACGTCATAAAAATCTCTTGAAATCTGTTCAAATTCGTGAAAACCTCTTAAAATACTCAGAAACTTCTTCAAATTCTTTAAAATTATACGATAACATTTGAAATCTCGTCAGATTCCATAAGATTCTTAAACTAGCTGTGAATCCGATCTCGGGTGTTCCATTTAACTATATTTAAATTTTTTGTGCTCATTTTTTGAGCACTTTGCTTCCTCATTAAGATGAAGTTGCAAATGAATTTGCTTCCTCATAGAGGAAGCATTAACGATTTTCTTAAATATTAAAAGATATATATAATTCTTTTTTCTCGAAAGAGAGAATCTTTCGACCTCATCATTCATAGATTCCGTTGGTCGAGACGAATCGATTGACCTGTAGGATTAGTGTTTTTATTTGAACTAATATATGAAAAATTAAAAATTTTCAAAATTCCAAATGAAAGCATAACTTCCTTAATATTCAATAAAATTCATTAATCCTACAGGTCAATCGATTCGTCTCGACGAAAGGAATCTTTCTTTTCTTTACATAAGCTTTGAATTTTCATTATTTGAGAAGTTATAGTCGAAAAATCAATTTTACAAAAATTCAAAATCTACATAAAAATTTTAAAATTCAATATTTTGAAAAATTCTTTGGCACGTTTTGAGATATTGGTGGTGCCAATATATCCTAAAAATTTCATCAATTTATCTACAACTGTCTTTAAGTTAATAGGGCGACAAAAAATGGCGACATCCATACACACACACACACACACATACACACACACATACACACATACACACATACATACATACATCCGGACAATTGATTAGAATGTTGTATTAGACATTTATCACGTGAGGAAAGTTTAATTAAACCATTTTAAAAATATTGGAAAATGTAACGAATACAAAGCTTCCTCTATGAGGAAGCAAAATTATATAAAATCTTTTAAAAATCAGAAAACTTTCTTGAAATTCCTTAAAATTATTAGATATCTCATAAAATTTCATAAAATCCTTAAAAATGCCAATAAAGTCTTTTAAAAGTCATTAAAATCTCTTAATTCTCTTAAAATTTTTGGAAATTCCATGACAACATTTAAAATCCCTCAAAATGCTCAGAAACCTTTAAAATTTCAAAATTCCTCAAAATTCCACAAGACTTAAAATTCCTTAAAATCGCAGAAACCTTTCTAAATCTCTTAAAATTTCACGAAAAACCTTCGAAATCTCTTAACGTTTGAGAAAATCACTTAAAATTCCCAGAAACTTCTTGAAATTATTTAAAATTCTGTGATAACAATTAAAATACCTTTTTATCATTTAAAATACATTTAAAATATTATAAATTTCATTAAATTTCATGAAATCCTTAAAAATTACATAAAATCTTTTAAAAATCATAAAAAATCTCTTGAGTTCTCTTAAAATTCCTCGAAGTTTCATGAAAACATTTAAAATCCCTTAAAATTCCCTAGAGTTCTTAAAAATCTTTAAAAATTTTATGAATTCCTTTAAAATTCCGCGAAATATACAGAAATTCCTTAAAACGCTGCGAAATCTTTTAAAAATCCTAAAAAATCCTTTTAAAATTCCACTCTAAAAAGGTGATGTAACGAAATTTCTTTAAAATATCGTATACATTGTTGTTCGCAACCTACTCTCTAAATTTGAATCAGCGAAATTCCGCTAGTTCAGATTAAGAGAGTGATTAACTTTTGAATGACTTGAAGTTATAAGAAGTAAAAAACATAATCGTATGTTGGTTTGCTAATAGAATAAAAAGAATAAAAAGTAGAAAAACGTTGATTTTTCAATAAAATACAAAAAATTCTTGGTCCTGAATAAAATTCCCGGGTTTTTCCCGGTTTCCCGGTTCACTAGATACCCTGACAGTTTAGTGTAAAGGGTATCCAAAGTTCATCGAAACCTATAGTAACACCTGCAAGTTGTCATAATTTAAAAAAAGTGAGCACATCAGGTACCAAGAAATGCTTATACTGTGTCATCATTTTCTGCACATCCTTTTTTGGGTGAAACAATCCATCGACTGCTGAAATTCTTGAGTAGTTGAACAACGAACTTTTCAGCTTCTGCGTTATTTATGGCGATCATAACGTGCACATGGTCGACGTACTCATGACGAAGAAAGTTGGATCGCGCAACGGCATTGATTCTTCATTTTTTTACTTTTTTTCTCGAGGGCCTCTTTCCCGCCACGTGGCACGCCGTAGTCATGTTTGGTAAATTGCTTCCGATCGCCGGTAGGGTTGGCACGCTTTCAGCGTGCCGTGAATTTACGACAGCGTTCTCGCCGCGCTTTTGCGTTCAGCACGGGCAAGAACTACGAAGACTTCGATGATTATGTTTCCCTACGTGTCGTCTCTACGTGAGCGATGTGGAACATCGATCTACAATGCCTCAAGCAGTTCATGGACGACATTTATACCCAAAAAAATTATTTTTCAGGCATTTTTTTTATTTTAAGGTCTCTAAAGAGGAGCTTTCATTTAAAAACATATAAGTTGCTTAAAATATTTGCATCACTCATACAAATCAAAATGTCAATTGAATGTCAACGTCAAAATGAACCAGGAAGAAGAATCCATGAAAAAAAAGCTACAGGAATCAAAAGTCATGATCGAATCTTCGGTGGGAGGTGTCACGTCGCGTGAGGCTAATTAATTATTAATATATATAATGTAAGTAAAGATAAGTCAGAAAGAGCTTTCTACATGCAAACTTGAGTTCACAGAAGGTTCATGCAACAATTGCAAAGAAGTTTAACATTCTGAAGAGAATTTTCAATCACTTCTAACCCAATGTATTTTTGATAAAGCGTTCACTGAACTGTTAAAGTTATTCAAAGGTCGCATCCATTCCATTCTAATTTGATCTTTTGAAGGATCAGGATGTAGCACTATTAAAAGGATAATTTGTGTTTCCTTTTCAAGTACGTGCTGATCCTTTTTCAAACTCGCCTATAACGCATGACAAAAAGCGATCCTGCTCTCAAGAGAACTAACCTGAAGAGTCACTGTGATCATTATTCATTTATAAAGCTGGAGGGGGATATCGATGTGCGCGTATACGAGGTGAATAGACATACCGAAGCACCTCTCAGTCGGCTCTGAAGAACAAATTATATGCTATTCAAAGCAATACGCGGTAGTTCGTACACGCGCGGTTACAAATAGATAGATATCGTGAGTACCATAAATGACCGCGCCTCTATATACACACTTAAGAAATACGCAGACATTTAACCCAGCAGAAAAATCTGCTATACGGCATCCTTGCCTTTCATGTTGACACGACTCTTGACGTATGTCCAGCTACTTTACAATACTTATGTCCAATGAACATTAACGGATTATATTTTGATCCCACCTTCTACCGAAATATTTATTATGATTCCTTGCGTCGTTCTGACTACCGAGATCGGATTATGATCGTGTTATTTGTCACGAAGGGAATAGTTTTCAACCTGTCTCGGCACATGCTTTCAAATTCATTTAATATTCAAACTTCTTGTAATTTATTTGAATGCTGGGAAAAAACTTGAATGGATAAAATATGTAACTTATTGTGCAGAGCAAATCTACACTAACAAATGTAAAGAATAATAGAGTGATAAAGAAAAAATTTTAAAATAACAAATAATCTTGGTGCCCCTAGCAAAAGCTTCGAATCAATCCGAGACACATTCAAGATCAATCAGAACTTATAATCTGAATGAATCCGGTCAATCCGAATTAATCCGAACTTCCAATCCGAATAAATTCAGTCAATCCGAAGGAATCCAAATGAAATATAATAAAATGAACAATATAATAGAAAATGGAGGAACGAAACTTTTTGATATTTTAGCAATAAGAAGACTTATTATCAGCCATAAAATTTTGACCCCAAGAATTAGGGTAAATTAAAAGTTTTTAAGTCTAAGGGATAATATGGGGTGAATTC
The DNA here is from genome assembly GCA_904066005.1 of Synergus itoensis. Classification (NCBI taxonomy): domain Eukaryota; kingdom Metazoa; phylum Arthropoda; class Insecta; order Hymenoptera; family Cynipidae; genus Synergus; species Synergus itoensis. The sequence goes on along the minus strand of CAJFCP010000112.1, from coordinate 153,955 downwards.
CAAATGAATTGGGGGGGATGAAACTTTATGAAATGTCTTTCAGTGTTACGAAGACTAATTATCTACAATAAAATTTTGACACAGCAAATAAAGTTACTTTTGATGAATTTTTAATTTTAATGGATAAAGTAGGGTGAATTCCAAATTGGCGGGAGAGTTAAAACTTTGGTAGTTTATTTACTGGGTTGTATACAACTACTTTTCAACAGATAATTTTTAATCTTTTATGTTTTAGAATTTTTCTTTAAATTATCGTTTATCGTAAATGTTGCAAACTTCAGTCTCATCTTAAAGAAGACATCTGGATCTATTAAAATTATTGTAAATCTCATTAAATTCCACTACAAGTTTCGTAAATTTCCGAAAGAAAGGGGGAGGGTCTCTAAGGCAGGTTTTTGGCCCAATTTAGATTTGGCCCAAAAAATTCGAAAAAATTCATACAGTATCTACTAACAATAAGAAGTCAATTCCACCCAAAACGGACAACCCTCACCCCCCATTCATCATGAGCACCCCTTAAAAAATGAAAACTTCACCGCTTCTGTGCAGTGTTTTTGGGGAAAAACCTCAATTAAAAAAAATCAGGAAAAATACACACAGGATGTCTAAAAAGTCCCGGGACGGTTGGATATTTCCTCAGGTAAAATATTTTTTAAAAAAAGTGAAGGTCATTCCTGAAGTAAATTTCAACGGGGAATTCAATGGTGACCTCCACTGACCTCTTGGAAAACTTTGTTAATTTAAAATAACCTTTAACTGACCTTGAACGTTACAATTGACCTATGACTTGGGTACACACTTGAACGTAGAATTTTCCGCTCTATCGATTGCAGATGTAAAAAAGGGGGTTTCCATTTAAAAAAACAAAGTTGACCTTCAAAAAGCCATGAAGGTCAACTTCAAGGTCAAAATGAAGGTCACCATTGAATTCCCCGTTGAAATTTACTTCAGGAATGACCCTTCACTTTTTTAAAAAATATTTTACCTGAGGAAATATCCAACCGTCCCGGGACTTTTTAGAAACCCTGTATATAGGTTTTTGGGGTTGCTGAATTCTAATCCGAGATCCGTTGACCTCCATCATATCAGGTTCAAGGTCATTTGAGGGTCAAACTGCAAAAAATGCGATAAAAAAATCCAGAAAAATACATACATAGTTTTTTGGGGTCGCTGATTTCGAATCCGAGGTCCGTTGACCTCCAGCATATCAGGTTCAAGGTCATTTGAAGGTCAAACTGCAAAAAATCCGATAAAATATTCAGAAAAATACATACATAGGTTTTTGGGGTCGCTAATTTCGAATTCGAGGTCCATTGACCTCCAGCACATCAAGTTCAAGGTCATTTGAAGGTCAAACTAAAAAAAATCCGATAAAAAAATCCAGAAAAATACATGCATAGGTGAGGGTTGTCCGTTTAGGGTGGAATTGACTTCTTATTGTTAGTAGATGCTGTATGAATTTTTTCGAATTTTACGGGCCAAATCTATATAAATTGGGCCAAAAACCTGTCTTAGAGACCCTCCCCCTTTCTAACAGTGTTGAAGTTGTAAGAAATTAAATAAATAATCATGTGCGTATCGCGCGTGTTGGTCTGCTAGTGTTTATAAAATAATATATAAGTAATCTTTGAGACAGTAGCAATTCCTTGTAGTATGTAGTTCGCATATCATGATGCCAGGGCGTGTGGCCTTGTTTTCGAAATTCGTGTCTGGGTTATGCAGTGTCGGGTAGTAACTTTCACGAGGTGTGCAAATGTCGCACTCTGCAAACCTGAAGTGTAATTGCAGTCTCTCTGTCTTCCTCTTTCCCCGCCTCAAATTTCTCTCTGCTGCATAGGATCAATGAGATCTTGGCGAGTGTACACGGAAAGAGCGATGCCGCACGTTTTGGTGGTAGAAATCACGTCTCAAACTAAATTGGCTTTTAACGGGACGTGTAAGTCTCTGCTAGCGTAACAGTAATAGTAGAGAGAGAAATTCTGTGTTCGCACAGAACGCCGCGGTATAATTTCAAGGTAGGAAAATGAGTAGCGCATGAGACGCGCCGAATCCACTAATAACAGAGCGGGACGGCGACCTAGCGAGGACAAGGGTGACCTACGAATACTTTCAAGAATTGGTTCACAGACTCCAGATCATACAATTTGCAATATATTAAATATGTATAAAGATTTTCTGTCATTTGACTCCATATTTATCAAAGATAATTGAAAATTGATGTACTTCAGTTAAAAATATTTCCTATACTGCGGAAAAACCGTAATTTTAATGAAGCAGTAAAGCTTCGGAGACATTAGTTTATCACTGTTGATAAAGCACTAACTAAAGTACTAAACTTGCTTTTTCTCGTCGAAGCAAGGTCACGTGCGGCCTATAAAAACCTAGTAAAGCGCATATAGAGGTATAGAGGTCAAAATTCTCTCTGCGGCTTTTAACATGTACGGAAAAGCGTTAGAGCGGATAATATTGTATCGTTAATGTCAGAACACGTATGAGTTCTTAAAAAATCATAAAACGATCCTTCCTCGAGTAAAATTAACATTCCTTTCATTGATAGGTATCGAGTTAGCAGTTATCTCCAATAATTTTGTAATTAATGATACATTAATCAATAAGGAAGTACTAGCTATCAAATTTTCTGACGGTTCTCAATTTTTATCATATTGGTCGTTATCAAGAAAAGCAGAAAATAAATTAAAAGAATATTTCCAGTTATTAATTTTTCATAAAATGCTAAACATAAAGGCTCCGGTTTCCTCTACGGCGAGTCTTTATCCGGCGTATTTCAGTACCACAACACTCTTGTGTACCGCTCTGCGGACGACGAGGGCGCTACAAATGGGCGGGCCAGCCCATGGTGCCCTCGGGTCACGAAGAGGAAATGCACGGCCCTGACAAGGCCCAGGACTCAAGAGCGACAAGGACGAGTGAAGAAGAACGAGACAGGTGAGGGTGAGAAGAGGCGCGGCGAGGAGCTGCAGCACTGCACCCCAGTCCAGTCCCCACTGCCTCATCCACAGAACGAGGTGGGGCTCGGGGAATGGGGCCTGATGGGGCCCTTGCGGCAGCAAGGCAGTAAGGGCAGCGGCACGGTAGAATGAGAAGGAGGGGGATATCAAGGTGAACCACTTACACTTTACCGACTGGTACTGGATTACACTAAAAGCGATCGAACTGCCCTAACAGAAGGAACGGCGCGCGTCTTGAACCTCCTGCTAATTTTTCACCACTTGTAGTTCTCTAGTGGACTGCAAACCTGTTCCTCTAACTGTTGGCGGACCTTAATAGCTAGGCAATCTTCAGGAATTCATTGAAAGCTGAATTGAGCCATACAGCTTTAAAGAGATGTCTAAGTAAGAATAAGAGATTTGTTAATGAGAAATAAAATAGGAGTTCTGCCGGAAAAGTTGAGAATATTCAGTCTTGTATTGTTCTTCAAATTCCCATTGACTCGTGGAAAGTACTTAGAAATGAGTGAGGAATTTATTAATAGATTTAGAGAATGGACGGAAATAAGAGAAACAAAAGTTGAAAGGCTAAAAGGAAGAAAGGGATTGAGATGGAGGAATAAATGAATGGTGAAGGGTAGAGATATAAATACGAAAAAAGGCGAGAGATTAAAAGAAATTGCCAGGAAATTTGAAGCGGAAATTACGAAAATTAATGTATATAGTGGAAAGGAGAAATAAGTGCAAGTCTATACAAGAAGATGGAGAGAATAGTTTAAAGAGGAAGAACAGTGAATAGATGAACAAAAATTGTAGGATGGAACATAACAAAATAAAGCGAACTAGAGGAGATAAAATTAAAGGGAGGTGAAAATGGAAAAACAGAAGAAAGAGATGAGATAGAGGATGATTTAAGTCTGTTGAATGGAGAAAAGACAAGGTAAAGGTTAAAATAATTTCTAAAGGAAGGAGCAGATTGAGTAAAGAGTTTAGAGTAGACACAGTAGAAATGAAATTGCAAATTTATACTTCTTAGGGAATTTAATATATTTCTTCCTCTAATGAAGATTCTCCAGTAAATTAAGAAAAAGGAAAAATCAACTACTATCTCTCTCAGCCGGTTTCCTATAGAAATAGTGATGTCCAAGGCTCGTAAAACACTAGGATTTTCTTTCGATCCGATCCTCTCTCCCGTGACAGCACCACGTCGCGTCGGTGCTCAAGATGCTTTAAGAGTTTAAGGTATAAAGGTATATGTAGGTAATTTAGAGTGCTACCTCAAGCCACCAAACCGGACGTTGACTCCCAATGCGAGCCCATCTCCCTTGATTTCGTGCCAACTTTCGAGAGACCTCCTCGGAGTAAGATTTTCTTCCACAGTCAACCAATCCCTTCGCCACCTCCCTTGCCTAACGTCGCATCTTGTAGCCGATGTAATTCGAAGAAACGGCCGATGCAATCGCAACTCACTCGTCCACCACCTTCCCATTGCACTTCTCCAATCCCGGGAGCTTCTACGTCTCTGTGTAGGTGAATATACCTTACTATGGGCCTACTCACTCTAGTCGACTATAAAACCAGATTTATGTGCGTCGATCTAACCATCTTAATCGATGAGTTATTTCGCAACTTTTACTGCAAAAATTAACATACTGCTCTGATGCCAGTATATTGCAATGTTATGCAAAATAAAACAGTAAAATTGGAATTACGAAATGTGATAAAAATATCACGGGTCGTGATACCTCCCACCATAACTGGACCATAAAAGTGTGAGAAAACACTGCTAATCATATAGAATTTATCTATGAAGAGCAATAGTTATACAATCACAGGAATATGCAGTTTTTTTGTGTACATACTGGCCAAAATAACTTGTATATTTATTATTCATGACATAATTACTTGTCTGTGATGTGGAGTGACATTATTAAGCGTGTTAAATCTTTAATTTATTTCGTCTGGAAGCATCGTCGATACACGGTAATAGAAGACACATAAATACTTCACGCTTGATGTTTCAATACCAGAGCCACCTACCATAATTCTTGAATGCTTTCGCGAGAAAGAGCGATCTTGATCTTATCTCTCAAAGGTATTACACCGTGGATATGGCTTCAGAAAATAAATGCAATACTACACAAAAGGAATGACTTTTGTTCGGACACAAAGATTGCTTTCTAAATTATAATATCTCGTCTTTCTGTTCGACCGTTGACTGAGGAATGCTTTTAATAAAAAAATATTAATATTCCCATGTTTTACAAGTCTCTTGACGTCGAACCCATCTCTTGACCTTTTTATATTCTATCGTAAAGTTTAAATCGTTTTATAACAAAAAATGCAAAATCAATTCAAAATATTAAATCTTTCAAGCGAAATAATTCTTTGCTTCTCTATGAGAAAAAATCATCAGTTCTATACAACCCAGATTTTGCATCCTGGTGGCTTTCGTTCCGCATCTAAAGGCTTGAGGAAAAAGCATCCACGCTTATTACACAAATACGTTTGCACGGGAGCTATCGATTACGATGATTGGCGTCGAAATCACGAAGGTATGCAAAACAACGTGGTCATTAATTTTCTCGCTACCCCACCTGCTGCCCAAGACACCCAACATGGTGTTAGTATCCGCGGCAAAACTCTCAAGCTGTAGTTACATTGAATGGCTGTTTCACGATGTCAGTAGCTTCCTCGATATCTCGTGACGACGCCCGAGACGCTCCAAGAGGCATCTTGCGCTTTTTGTTATCCCAGAACAATTTAAACTTTTATAATGGGTTATCGATTGATCTCGGTCATTGTCGGCACGTTCGAGAGTTTTCGGAGCGACTCAGAGCACATTAATTCTCACTCGCGGAATTTTTGATATATCGACGACGCCTTTTAAAGATTATAATGAATTCTTCCATCGGAGCGACAATTATCGGAATCTATATTCCACACTATAAATTTGGAGAAGTCAGTGTCGACCTAGAGAAAATTTTCGGAAGTACGCCTTTTTCCATACAAAATCCGAAAGAACGACATTATTATGAGTTAATTATTATTATTATTTCGCCTAATGAAAAAATGGCAATCAAGAGATGAATTTAAATTTAAATTTAACTTTCACTTTTTGGTTTCCCACTTTTAGATATTCACTTTTTTCAAATACACGTGATGTCAATTTTGACGTTTTAAACGTCACCGAAAAAATTTTTAAATATTTTTATTCCCATAAATATAAAAAAATCGTCAGACTGTAGACGTCTGAAACTTCAACCCAATACCAAATAATTGTAAGCGGTTCGCATATTTATTTCTTATTTATCGTTTTCATATAAAAAACTTGAAAAACTTGAAAACTTGGAATCTTGAAAAACGACGAATAATAAATAAATAGGCGAACCGCTTATACAATTTATCAGTGACGTTTAAAACGTCAAAATTGACATTCACGTGTATTTGAAAAAAATGAAAATCAAGAAGTGAAAAACCTAAATATCAAAGTGGAAGTGGAAGTGAAA
>CAJFCP010000112.1:59422-125410 GCA_904066005.1 Synergus itoensis | reverse complement strand
ACAGCTAAACCATTTTTTTCAGTGTGTAGTCACTTTTTCTTTCCGATAAACCAGATAAAGAAACAAGTCAGCGAGGAATTTTTAGAAATGTATTTCAATTTAGTCATTAGTTCCATTGTCTTCGTTTAAGTATATATTGATTCGAGTTATCGAATTGTACATACATGGAGATAAGTAATAAGTTTTCAGCGTATGTCGTGACTAATAATTAGCTACACATCAAGGCACTAATCGCTTCTATCTCCAACATTTCGAAACCCATGAATCATGTAACTCACGATCAGGATATGCACATTTGTCTAAGATTTGTTGAATGTCAAATGAAGAAAATTGTGACATTTGTTAGCATTTAAAATGCGAGTTTATTTCTCTTCTAGTCTGATTTGTGCACGACGTTACTATTCAATATAATTCCTCTAAAGTCTGCATCATTCTTTTTTCACTAAAATTCTGCATATTTTTGAAAAAAGACTTTAAATCGGCATGTTTATAATGTCCACTGAGGATTATCGGTGTCACGAGGAAGATTAATAAAATAGTGAGCACTGTTATCTGATGTATGTGCTTAATTCTCTTGAGAGAAGATGAGTCATAACGCTAGCGAGTGTGGGCTGGAATATATATATGTACTGCAAGTGAACCTTGTATTCCTTTTAATAGATTATTTTGTTCGAATCACCCGACTTTCAATGCGATTGATCGCGATGCGAAAGGTGAATAAATATACCTTCACCAAGTGGTGTATTCTCACTTCAGCAGAATGGAGATATTGCTTGATATTGCTTCTCAGTTACTTTACCTTACCCCTGACACAGTTTCATAATAATGCTTCGCCTCAATAGTTTCTCAGAAAACAAGTGCAATTACTGCTTTCATTACTTGCTCTCATTGAGGACTACTTTAAATTAATGTATTAATTTTTACATTAATGTTTTCTCACATTTCTATTATAAAGTGGGATAGTTTCTGGATTTGATTTATGAATCATAAAGCAAGATTAATTACAATTTTGAAAAAAAATAATTAATATTTAGGTAGCAATTATATATAAAAAAATATACATCTAGAGTACTTCTATTGAGATTGATCTCTTCCATTATAGTATAGACATGGCTGATAAGCAATTCAGAATCACTTCCTCTTGAATATTATAATAGAACAGATGGCATTTGAAGCGTTTGCATTTATAGTGAGTTAAAAAACTCTTCGTGCCCTCATTATGTTTAATGAGTATATGTAATTGATAGCAAGATGCAAACACAACAAAATCTCATCTACTCAATTTATTATTAAAGTTTCATGTCTAACAGTAATATATATTTCTATTGTGATTGAAAATAAATAATAATAATACTTCTATTTTTTTTTAAATTTTAAGATTTTAAAAAAAGATTTCGTAGAATTTTATGGAATTTTAAGAGGCTTTTAAAAATTCTAAAGGATTTTAAGAGATTCTAAATGTTTTTGAAACTTTGAAGGAATTTTAAGAGGTTTCTAAAAAGTTTTAAAGATTTCAACGAATTTAAGCGATTTCTAAGGTTTTCGTGAAGTTTGTAAGAGTTTTATGAAGATTTAAGGAATTTTATGATAATTTTAAAGGGTTTCATGGAATTTGATAAAAGATTTATAATCGTTTTAACAAATTTTAAAGATATAAAAGGATTTTAAATGTTACTGTAAAATTTCAAGAATTTTCTGGGAAGTTTAAGAGATTTTAATGTTTGTCATGGAATTTTATAGAGAGATTTCAAAAGATTTTTACAATTTTTAAAATATTTAGTAGAATTTAAAAGGATTTCAAAGGCTGTACATTTTTAAGGGCTTTTAAGAAAGTCGATTTTTAAAAGATATTGTGGAGTTTTTAAGAATTTGGTAGATTTTTATGAGATTTCTAATAATTTTAAAAGATTTCAAGAGATTTTTTTCATTTTTAAAAGATTTTTTAGAATTGTTAAGGATTTCATGGAATTTGATGAGATTTCTAATCTAAAAATTCTAGGAATTTTTAGAGATTTTCATAAATTTTAACGTGGATTTCAGAAGATTTATGAGTTTGAAAATTTTTGTGTAATTTTAAGGGATTTGATGGAATTTGAAGACATTTCTCATACTTTTAATGGATTTTAAAGGATATAAAAGGGATTTTAATTGTTATCGTAGAATTTAAAAGAATTTCAAGAAGTTTTTGGAAATTTTAAGAGATTTTCAGGAATTTTAACCACGGATTTCAAGAGATTAATGATTTTGAAGGTTTTCGTGAGTTTTTAAGGATTTCCAAGTAAATACGCGCGCGTTCGTTCTTGTATATAGAAAGTAGTAAAAGTGTAGTGCAAGTTTCGAAATATACGAGATTGACGTTTTATTCAACTCGTGATGGAGAGCTCCCAATAAGAAAAATTTACTACAAGTGTTATCTGTCATTGTTGATGATTTGAAATTGTGATTGTCGCTAATTTTCATGCGTATAATGGTGTAAGTGAAACCATGTGGCCAACACAGTAGTAGTTTCTTCTCATGCTCAAGCAGAAGCGAAAGGGCAAAGGGTATTTCCGTTTAGTCGGATAACGAGGGGATTAAGAGAAGGAATCACATGGCACCACGTGTTCTCGCATGAGAATTATTGTCACAATTACAGCCACTTTCTGCTGTTGCAGCCGTTAACGTCTTGCACTGATCCTCGCGAATTCGCTTTCTTCTGCGACATCTTGCAGAACAATATCTCTCTTATACTGGATTTCTCTCCCATCAACAAGTAAACACTTTTTGCGACTTCATAAATTTAATGCGCTTCACAGATTTTATGTACAAACACGTCACACAAGAATGTAGACCTAAATTTAGATCAGAAAGTTACATACTTATCTGCTTTATAAACATTTGCAAATGTTTATTCATTCCATATGAAATGAAAATATCAGCTAATTAACTCCTCGCTTATTTTCCCATATTATTCTTTCTTGTATAGTTTTTTTTATACAAGCAATAAAAAAACCTCTCTTTGTTGAGAATAAAGGTTCGTTTACTCATTAAAAAATTTTCTGTTTCATGGGTTGAATTGTTTTATGTACTAATTTTTTACTGTACTTCATCACTGCGGTTGCAACCAATTTTTACTGAATTTCTAGAATAGGCTGACTAAGTAAGATTAAGCTATAGAAATTTAAATTGAGTCAAATTATTTTCGAATTGCATATTGGTAGTTTTCCAGCTACATTATCAAAAAATAAAATCGCTGATTGGTGTACGTGATAGAGTGTTTTTACAAATTTGCGATCAAAGCATCCGGTCACGCAATCTGTTTCAAAATCGATACTCATCCTTATAAAGACCCGGTGCGGTGCGATACATAATACTATGTAGAAGCTCAGAACTATACTTTGACAAGGTATCTATTATAGTCTGGCTGACAGGAATGAGTTAATAGCCGCATTAATGAATAGCGGCCTGCCTAATGACCTGTCATGATCTCTCAACATTTGTGAGCCATCGAGCGCTCCAAGGAAAGGTTAATCAACGCGAATGTTTCGATTGATCGTACACTTTTCGTAGACAATAGAATTAGATATTGTTGAAAAGGCTCTACTAATCACTGATTTGTATCTGTCAAGTATTATAAGATATTTAAAAGACATCGGTACTTCTAATCTTTCTGATCGACATTTTGTAAAATAGTTTCATCATCTCACGCTATTCCTCAGGAAAAAAAAATACAATTCAGTAATAAAAATTAATAGATACTCTATTTTTATCTTGCAGTTAGGATAAGAAAATGGAAGTATATGATTTTGCTGTTTCAAGAAGCAAGATATTATTTGCAACTCATCAAGTCTCCATTTGTTCAAGAATTTCTTCAGAAACTGTTTCCGTTTTATGCTTATTTTATGTCTAGACCATCTGCAGCTTGGTATCATGAACGTGAGGCAGAGAAGGTCAGAAGCACTGATGGGTTAGACAGGTGCGAGAATAGACAAGGAAGAGAATTCTTCAACGCTATACTTCCCGCTGTAAAATCCTTCAATAAATTTAAGTATTCGAAGACTTCACTTTTCATTTTGGAATGTTCAATCTATAAAGATCTAACGTCATTACTATGAATTAGATGATCTTGAGATCAAAGCAATTCACATTCTAAGATCGTGATTGGTGGCCTCCCCGTTATATCGATCGTTGAGACAATGATCCAGTCATTTACGAAGTGACTCTGTCGATCGTGTCTTCGAGGATGATCTTGGGACCACACGCACTATATTAGATTAATGAATAAGTCATGTTGTTCCTTATTCTTATATAGGATTACTCTTATTTAAAGATCAACATATGAATAAAGTTTCGAACGTTCATTGAACGATCCAAAAAAATTGTTAATTTTTAGAAATTTCTTTCGCTAATATTACTTCAGGGACCTAAAAAACACATGATTGAAAAGTTCTGAACGTTCAAATGAACGAATTTTTGTATTGATTGTATTTGTAACTATAAAAAGTTTTTAAATATTGATCCATTTACATTGGAAATAATAAAAAATGAAATAAACTTGTAATCATGATTGTTATTCTTAGTTGGCACAATATTTCTGGATAAAATATAATTTGAAAAAAATATTTCGTTTATTTGAACGTTCGCAACTTTATTCACATAAAAACACGCTCTATGGAGGAAAATCCCACTCTTTCTAATTCTAAGGGTGAGAAACAACCTTCAACGCATTTTACTTCATTTTAAAAAACGATTGGAGACATTCATAACTCATTGTTCAATGTAAATCTTCAATGAATTCAAAGATATTAGGATTCCTTCCAAAATGAATAATAATCTTCTAGAGATTTTCAAACATTAATTAAAGTACTAGAGGGGTGTGCCAAGACACAGAGTTGGAGGCTTAAAAGCGAGTTTAAAAGGGAGCTTAAAAGATTACTTAAAAATTTTCGGAAATAAATCTTGTGACTAAGAGCAGACTTATCGATGCGTTTAGACACTATAATTTATTTTCGCTTCCTCTCTGATAGGAGCTCCTTCATTTTCTCAACCAACAAAGGCATTAGAATCCAAAGCAACGACAATCAATAGCACTAAGGCCTGAAATTTCGTTGTAAACACCTATGCTCGAATCCACTAGCTCCGAATGCTATCGACATTTGATTCGACGAAAGGTACCTCTACACATTTACGTGACGCAGCGAGTTACGCGTATGGTTGGGCCGACGTCAAAGTGGACAACGTCCATTTGCTGCTGTATGCAATCAAAGGATCGGTACGTAACGTCGTCCTGTTCTGCTGTCACACACGATACCGACGTTTTAGTCCAAGCTAGTGGTAATCCCCACACCTCCACAAGTGTCGTTAGAACCTGATTTACCGAAATCAATGATCTACTACAACTGCCACCGCTACTAGACTATGTCCCTTTGTGATGTCAATACACAGAGCGTAGACATGCATAGAAGTCGATCAAATTATTCAGCATACCGAGGCAAGAAGTGGCTACACAATATTATACTAGTACCAAAATATTCAATATCCGCAGTTGTTATAATAATATATTATAATAATATATTATTATAATAATAAGCTTGTATTACAGATGATTTTCTTAAAGATTTTAAAGAATTTCAAAAGAATTTAACAATTTCTTATGGCTTTCAAGGAATTCCATAAGATTTTAAAAAGTTAAAAGAACTTTCAGTTAGTTTAACATACTTTTACTATACTTTAACAAAACCGTATTATATATCTTTACGATCTCAGTATTAAAAGAAGGTTCACATGCAAATCCTTTGAGGCAAGTAATCTCGAATGTCACAATACAGATCTGACAGATTTCAGATCAAAGTGATACGAGAAGCCACATGACACGAATTGAATCACGGTATAAACAGCAGGAGCAAAATGACAAATTTTTTTATTAGAGGTATAAAAAAGAATTCTAATGACGTTTTATATTCGTCTCCACACAGAAAAAAAAAAGTTTTGAATCAAGCCCGAAAGTCTAGTTTGTGTTACAATTTAAGCCAGTTTTTGGGCTTAAAACTTTTGATTCAAAACTTTTTTTTAGTGTGTATAGCTGCATCTCAGTTAAAATGATAGCTGAAAAATGCAATTCTTCTAAGTAGATGCGGACAGTTATTGTCAGACTATATTCATGTACTTCTGAATTCGACTCGAAGAGACTACATAATTCCAAGTTGGTTAACAAATGTGACACAAAACATGATTTTTTTTTGTGTTTTTTAACTTTTGGAATTACTTATGTGCCCTCGAGTCAGAAAGCGTATTATTAACCTCGCTTTTCTCCTGGGGGCAAGCGAACTGCATGACAGTTTCCAGGTGTTCGAGCGATTGAACGCCACGTTTTTATCGTCGTTTGATTCGCCGTGAGAGACGATCTGTCACTCTGCTTTAGGAAAATAAACCAGCACCTCGCATCCCAAGGGCTGGACAATGGACAAAAGTGCTGAGACGCGAAGCCAGTCATATAATGCCGCGAACTTAACGTCCCGTAGCAGCCAACCGATGATCATTTGCCACGACTCTTTCGCCTTTTCGCACTTTACTTGTGCGGAATGACCATGTCTCAGAGACTTTACTGCCACAAGGAGAAAGCGCAGCCTTAATAGTAAATGTCGGTTATTCGTTATTGCAGCGCTAAGCGAGCAACTTTTAACCAAACGCCCTTCCTTCAGATGCTATTTCTGCGGTTCAGTTAATATTGCCATCAATCACATGATTTTAAAGTGGTACTTGTCTTTATTCAAAACCCTTTCAACGGCAGAAAAAACTCAACTCAAGGTTATTTCAAAATAGTTTCCGTATCAGATTTCAGATTCTTGTAGCTGATATTAGGTAACATGATAATTATTAAAAATTAGGAGGAACATTTTTGACTTGATCATATTTTCGCAGGGTGATGGCGATTCGGAGAGCGATGCTCATTTCCCGGTTTTTCCTGGTCAACTAAAAGAACATAACATTTATATTTATCCAGGGTAGTCACAAGATTCTATTTTTCAATTTTCCTGACATTTCCCTGACTTTCAGACAAATTTCCCCGATAGAAAAATATTAAAAATGTGTATAAATTTTTAAAAATAATACTATTGAAATTTTTCAAAAATTTCGTATAATATCACTTTAAATCTTCTGAAATTTAAAATCACTTCACAACATTTAACATTCGTAAAAATCTCTGAAATTTACAGAAACTTTTGAAATCTCTTCAAATTCATTGAAATTTCTTGAAATGACTAGAAACATCTTAAAATTCCACGAAATCCCTTTAAATTTGTTAATATTTCGTAAGATCCCTTCAATTTTCACCAATCTTTTTAAAATTCCTCAAAAGCATTCGAAATACTTTAACTTCCACGAAAAACTTCAAAATCTTTTAAAATTCTTAAAAATCTCTTAAAATTTCCTGTAATCCTTCAAAATTCCATAAAACATTTTCAAAATCTTGTGAAATATTTTAAAATTCCACGAGGAATTTTAAAATCTCTAAAATGCATACAAATTTCTTAAAATTATTGGAAACCTATTGAAATCCCTTAAAATTCGCTAAAATCTTTTGAAATTCCTAAAAACATCTTTAAATATCTTAAAATTCCACTACAATAATTAAAATTCAATGAAATCCTTTACAATTATTTTATAAAATTGTTAACAAATCATAAAAATCTCGTGAAATTCTTTAAAATTCCCTCAAGTGCATTAAAATCTCTAAAAAAAACTCTTGAAATAAAAAAACTCACAAAATCTTTTAAAAATAAAAAATGACTTGCAATTTTTTTAAATTCTATGAGGACTATTAAAATTCCTTAAAATCATTTTTAAAATGTCAAGATTACTTACAATTTTCACAAGCTTCTTAAAATCCTTTAGAATTCTACGAAAAACTTTAAAATCCCTTAAAATACGTAAAGATTTCTTAAAATTCTTGAAAGCCTCTTGAAATTCCTTAAACTTCTACAAAATCTTTTATAAATCATAAAAATTTTGTAAAATCCTTTAAAATTCCATGAGAAACATTTAAATTCTTTAAAATCACTTTAAAATAATTAAAATTTCTTAAAATTCTTACAAGCCTTTTAAAATCCTTTTAAATTCCACGAGGATATTTATAATTCCTTAAAATCTCTTAAAATTCTTGAAAGTTTCTTAAAATCCTTTATTATTCCATTAAAAACTATAAAATCCCTTAAAATACGTAAAAATTTTTTAAATTTTTGAAAACTTTTCAAAATTCTCTAAAATTCCACAAAATCTTTAAAAAATCATAAATATCTCGTGAAATCCTTTAAAATTCCATGAGGAACATTAAAATTCCTTAAAATTACTCTAAAAAATCAAAATTACTTAAAATTCTTACAAGCTTTCTAAAATCTTTTAAAATTCCTTAAAATTCTTTGAATTCCCTAAATTTCCTTAAAAATCTCTTAAAATTTCATGAAGTCCTTTTACAATTCAACTAAATCTTTTAAATATTATATAAATCTCTTGTAATCACTTTAAATTCCTAAAAACCTCTTAAAATCCTTTAAAATTATTGAAAATGTCTTGAAATCATTAGAAACCTAGAGAATCTCAGAGAATACCTGGAAATTATTTATAATCTTTCGAAATTTGTTAAATAAATTATAAAAGTTATATATGTAATACGACAAAAATAACATAGTTATAACATAAATGTTAATTTCTATTTTCCCTGACAACTACTCGCATTTCCCTGACTTTTCTGACTTCCCTGACATGTGGCCACCCTGTTATCGCAAAACGCAGATTCATTTTAATTCATAACGTTCATTCTAAACAGCCTGTAACACCCAAGCTTATTAGCTGCACGAGTATAGGAGAATGTCCTAACTTATCTTATAACTTATTGGAAATCAATATCACTCGCAAAGCATCTTCGCTTTTGAATACGTTTAGCGTTACCGGCGTCACGATAGTGTTTCATTCTTTGTTCTCGATTCGTTAGGACATATCTAGAAATCAATACTCGTTGACACATGTTATATGCGCCACTATTCACATCTAAATATATTTGTGCGGGCCTTCGCTATAACTATAAATCGTTTTTTCTTCCAGCTTCATTTATATCTTAAAATGTCCAATATATATGTACTACCCCAATTGAAATCAGTAATTTCTCGTGAAAGGGAAGCCTTCAAGTTGTATATAGCAGTTGTATATATAGCACTACAATAGTGCGTCAGTTCACTTCAATGTGGCACTGTGAACTCACAAAGTGAGAGCGGCGAGAACATACATGGAGAACCCGTTTGCAGAGATTCACCATCGATTGGCAAAGCGGTCGAAGCCAAGTTCGAGTCAACTGAATTATGTTCCGTCGACGTCGATTTGCACGCCAACGCTGCATTAGCCATTGGCAAGGGATCATAACTGCCTCCGGGAATGCACCGCAAACTCGAAATCGCTTCCGTTACACTTTCGTCGAGATTTATACCAAACTCGCCTCTGGAATAGGCGAAAACTCTTGCGGTGGCGATTGGAAGATTTGCAGGGGATTGGCAAAGCCTTCAGGAGATACATCACATTTCAAATAAAAAAATACTACTCTTCCATAAGAATATTCTTCCGATCTATAAAACTTTCGAATTCAATTCGACATATAGTGATTTTTGTGAATTCCGTATGGAAGTATATTAACAATATTAAACATAAACGAGTTTTTTTCGTGTTTCATCCAACGAATTAAATTTTCAAACTATAAATTGACCAGCTTTAACCATCGATTCATTCAAAGCGTTTTCAAAGGCTTCAATCGATATTGCGAGTTAGCTACGCATATACATATGCACGGCTGCAGAGAAACGATAAGATTGTGTCGTGTATGTGACATGAAACAATTTTTGAAATAAATGATTCAAGCGTTTCAAAAAAAAAGAAGCAGATGTAAATTTGTTATATTCCAAAGAGAATTATCAAATGCAAGAAGAATTAATATCATTTTCTACATGCACTTTTAAATAATTGAATTTTCATTTTGGAATCGCTTTAACGCACTGAATATTATTATTATATTTTTATTCTTCATTAAGAGCACTCGAGGAGTAAAAATATGGGAATAAGACGGAGCATGGAGTTAAATTATTTCGTTTCACCGCAAAATCCCATAAACATTGACAGTGGTCGACCGCAAACTGTTATTGGAAGTTCAATTCGACGGAGGTGGTTCACGAATTCGGACCATGTAAAATAACTGTTTGCAGCTTCTCACTGTGCAATGTTAAAATTAACGACCATCCAAAATAAAGTAATTTGAAAACTATTATGGAGAGTAGAGTAATAAAAGCAATTTTCTTAATAGCAACCTGTTGAATAGAATATAATATGTTCGTGATAGCATTTGCGAAACACACTATTTCAGAATGTCCATTAAAATATTTTCCACGAGATTTGATTTAATTTTCAACTATTTATATCATATTAAAAGCTGATGTTGGATGTATAACTTCATTTTTAATTAAAATGGCTCGTAACTTCTGTCGTGTTTGCTGGTTCGTATATTCCATTTCTCGTTTCCTTTTCACAGTAATATGCACACAATATCATTTTCTTTCATGCAAACCACCTAATTTAAATGCCATTAAGTGGCAGAGAAAATTCTGCTCAAATATTTATCGTCCGCATCGTCATAGATTCTCACACTTCTACCTATACTCTCCATATTTCTGAGAAAGAAAAATTACGTCTGGAGAGTGTAAAAACAAATAATATTAAATTTTATCATAAAATAAAAGTTTTTCATGCGGGAGAAACATTAATTAATTTTATAATTTTGTTATGAATGTTGGTATCTCTGCTCAAAGAAATGTAAACATTCCATGCATATTATATACATATATGAACCTGCTCCAACTGTAATTGATACATATGTAATGAGAAAAATTGTAGAAAAATTCGTTAATTCTTATGGGATTTGTAATGCCTTCGATATGAATAACGCCTACATGACTGGCATTACAATAGATGTATAAGAGCTAATCGGTGACATCCGCCAGTTTAAAATATCTTTTCAGAAGAAGTTTGCGTCACGACTCGCATGACAAATAGCTACAATACAAGAGAGTGTAGTGCATGACTTTACGAAGCTATTGCAAACGCCATGTATAGTTCTCACTTACAATACTCCGATGATGAAACCACTTTATCGATACTGTATACATGCATATGTCAGCTAACATTTTTATACACTAAAACGATTTCACTTTCTTTTATTACTACTCAAATGTAAAGAGAGAATAAAATATTTTCGATAATAAATCATTATCGAAATTTATTTATCATGATATACTATATACTATCTTATATTGAAATTGAAACGACTTTCACTTTAATTTGAATTTAATACTACGATTTAAAAAATTTAAATAAAATATTCTTTCTGAAATCGTTGATATTTCATCATATTGCACATAACTTGATTAAAATCCAGACATAAAGTATTTCTTTCGCGAGTAAGGGAAGCTAAAATCTGCTGCTACGATACAAAATTAAATAATGTCTTGCCCGAACTGAGTAGAGGGTCTCCACAAATTTCATTTTTATACTTGTGTTTATAACTCGGTTACATCGTCCCGCCTCTTTACCTCGGCAGTCTTTGCTTCCGGTTCTCCTTGGAGACTCAAGAGGCTGGAAGACCTCTTCTCGATGCTGGGAAGTTAATTGCAACGGCATATTGAAAAAGCAATGGATCGTAAAAACAGTCTCGAACGAAGTTTACCAAATCATGTTATCTTCGTGTAGGTTTTTTTAGCTGAGTAAAAGTTTTTTAAAAAAAAAAAAAAACAATCTTTGCAAATATACATACTCTGTATCAAATTTTGCCAGGGAGAAAAAACAATGAAGCGGATAATAACAATGTCTAAGAGACTTTTCAACAATTCAATTTTAGGTATTAAAATTATATCTGCAGTTAAACTTAACGATACTAACAAACCAACACGCGCGCGATTGTTTTTTTTTTCTTACAACTTCAAATCATTCAAAAGTCAATCAGATGTATGCGAGATTTTCGTGACATTTTTATAGAGGAACCACTTTTTTTCGAGAGGAATTGTAAGAGGTTTCTAAGGATTTCTAAGGTTTTCGTGAAACTTTAAGGAATTTCAAAAGACTTGTAAGAGTTTTATGGGTTTTTAAAGAATTTTAAATGTTATTCTGGAATTCCAAGGAATTTTAAGATATTTTAAAAGATTTCTTAGAATTGCGAGGGATTTTATGGAATTTTATGAGATTTCTAATAATTTTAAGTGATTTGAAGAGATTTTTTTGATCTTTAAAAGATTTTGTGAAAATTTTAAAGGATTTCGTGGAATTTGATACGATTTCTAATAGTTTTAAAAGATTCCAAGAGATTTTTCTGATTTTTAAAAAGTGTTGTAGAATTGATAAGGATTTCACGGAATTTAATGAGATATTTCTAATAATTTTAAGAGATTTTAAATATTTTTAATGGATTTTGATGGATATAAAACGGATTTTAATTGTTATCATAGAACTTTAAAGAATTTCATGAAGTTTCTGGGAATTTTGAGAGATTTTCAAGAATTTTAAGCGATTTCAAAGGTTTTCGTGAAATTTTAAGAGAATTCAAAAGATTTGAATGATTTTTAAAAGACTTTATCGCATTATTACATTATTATTAAGGCTTTTATTCAATTTAATGAGATTTATAATAATTTTAAGGGAATACAAAAGATTTTTCAGATTTTTAAAAGGTATTATGGAATTTTTAACGATTACATGGAATTTGACGAGATCTCTACTACTTTTAATGGACTTTAAAAGATATAAAGGGATTTTAAATGTTAACGTAGAATTTTAAAGAATTTCAAGAAGTTTCTGGGACTTTTAAGAGGTTTTCACAACTTTGATCAGATTTAATTCGGATTTCAAGGGATTTTTATGACTTTAAAAATATTTTATGTGATTTAAAGGATTTTAAAACTTGTCAGGGATTTTTATTGAAGGATATCAACAGATTTTCTTGATTTTTAAAAGACTTTGTAGAATTTACAAGGATTTCGAAGGTTTTCGTAAAATTTTAAGGGTTTTCAAGAGATTTTTCTAATTCTTAAAAGAGTTTGAAAAATTTTTAAGGAATTTTAAGATGTTTTAACAAATTCTAAGGAATTTCGAAGGTTTTTGTGAAATTTTAGGAGACGAAGGCAAATAAACAAATAAAAACTGAAAAAATAGGTCGTAAGCTTATTTTTGGCTTGTTTTTCAGTTTTTTTTTTAGTTTTTCAGTTTGCTATTCAGTTTGTTTGTAACATTTTAAGTAGTAGCGCCAACAAGAAAAATGATTATCCTAACTACTATAATAAAGCAAAAGTAATTGACATAATTACCTATTTTTTCAGTGTACCTGGAAAAATATCGATGATTTTTCATCTCTAATTATATAAAGTGTTTTGGTTAAATTCTCTGTGATTTTGGTTCTGCAATGCGTACAAGCAAGTGCTGAATTAGAAAGAATGAATTTTTTTAGAAAGAATTTTCTAAAAAAGTAAAAGGTACCTAAAAATTTCTAAATACTTGAAGCTTCATCTCTTTTCATTGGCACTTAGACAATGAGAGAGACTGGACGATAAGTGCGCAGATAGAGTACGTACAGCCGGTTCAATTATCTCTAAATAGCTGTATAATCGGGGCGGTCGAGGAGAATGAGGGTGCTCCACACATGGGATACTTCACAGCAGAGGGTTAGTATTCTTGCATTTTGCTACCCTTCGCGAATTCCGGCATGCTTACGAGGAAAACGGCTTTTACATTTCATATGGATTTAGTGTGGCTTTCTGGAATCCCTCTACCCAGGAAATCCTGAAACTCTTTAGCAATAATTATAATTTTAACATCCAATTCTGCACTGCTTGTGGAATTCATGAAACATCTATAATAAAATTTAAAAAAAAATGCGGTGTAATAACTTTCTTATGGACTGTTTTAAAAACGTTTTACTAAACCTTTAAATTTACGGAATGCTACTAGGAAAGAGTCAAAGATGAAATTTCAAAAATAACTTGCAGGATTAATATTTATGAACTCCATACGAATGTATGAGACTTTTTTCATCTGATCACAATAGACGAAAATTATTTTAGAAGGTGTTTGGACTTGTAAAACCGAAGGTTATTTTATTCTTTTGGGGTCAGTCCTCTCTTTTAAAGGAGCTGAGCACGAAGATGATTATTCTCCTATGACGGTTTCGCAATTGACGTTTCACTTGAACTTTAGATAGGTGTTTAACCTCTCAGCATCGGTTACTGGTAATAGGTTACGTAAGATTTTTGAAATCGATTCGCCACTTGTACCGGTAGGCAAGCGTATTCTGAAACCAAATATCCCACGAGGGGTCCAAGTGACACCAAAGAGAAGGGGAGCTCATAAACCTCCATCGCGTGCGACGAGTCGGTTGGGTAGAGTCGGTATAAATGTTAAAAACAGACGGTACACCAACCGGTTCATGGTTAAAAGCTCAATTCATAAGTGTAAAGCATGCATGCAAATGCCATCCAATTATTAAGAGTTGCTGGCGCGCATAAAGTATTATCAATTTTAGTATGCCGTCTTCCTCACGCACTTTACAGAACATTCGGAAATTGCAAAAATATCACCAGCTGCAGATGCAGCTTAATTATGCGCATTGCGTGCTGTTAAAATATGAATTTTTAAACAAGATGTCGGAAATAAATATCAATTTATTAATTACATGAAAGATCTGAGTTATATTGCTATTTAAATTTAATGCTTGTGGACTATTCTGCAGAAAGTAAATTCTGCTGATGAAAGTAAAAAAATAGAAGCAAATAAGCAAGCAAATATGTATTGGATATATTTTTTTACATATTTTCGATATTTACAAAAGTTAGAACTTTTGTTTGAAGAACAACAAATGAATAATTAGGGTATTTGTTAGGCCGTGGCTAATATGTGTACTGAAATTTACGTTCGAGGAAAGAGAAGTTGGAAAAATGGTTTGAGTTTATTTTACTAACCACAATATAAATATGAACTCTTTCTAAATTTCTTCTAAGAAATTTGTATGTATTTCTATTATCCACAAGGTAAAATAATTTACCGATATTACTTCGATACGAGATACCTCTCAAGCGGAAGCATCTTTGAATCGAAGTCCTGACATTGACAGACTCCAGTTGCACTATTTGTTCAAGAGAAAGTTGTTGATAAGTCAAAAGATCGCGTTTCAAATAAGTTTTCCATGGACGATCCAGGGTTTGAGAATGCATGGAATCCTTTTTGATCATTCAGCTAAAATGCTTTGAGTAGTCAACTTGTGCGAAACGGAAAAATTGGATCGTTTCTTAGGACGGTGAGATCAGTCCAAATAAACCAAGAATTTTCTGTGTCGTGAAAAAGGGAAGGAAGCGTATCATATGATGTACGGTGGAGTAAATCGAATTTACGTTTGTTTGTAAACTTCATTTGGTGGGAATGCGAGAGTCTAGACGAACTATTTTCAGTTACGAGACCGAACGCGCGCTTCCGCGCGCGGGTTGACTTTATTTTTAATTTAAGCGATTTTGTACAATATAAAGATTTAAAATTTCCCGCGTCGCCCGCGATTATCGATATACAACGCGTCACGAACTGTATTGACCAATAAGGAATCGGGTCCACGCATTTCAGCGTTACACTTTTCGATATTCGATACGTATGATCTTTTTAGAATAGGATAAAAGCAAACTTTCTTCTCCGATTGATTTGAAAAACTACCTGGCAAAAATGTGTATCATAAAATATTTATATTATTTTATTCTCAAAATATTCAAATAAATTTAAAGTAGAACTGCTTTACCATAATTTTACACAATGAAAATTAACATTCAAATCTAATATATTTTACCCCGCTTAATTTTCAATTTGAACTTTCTGAATTTGAAAATTATTCACCTGAAACTTTTCATGTTCAGAAAGCTTTTGAATAAATCCCTTCAAGCATGAATAATTTCAAATTGCAGCGTAAATAATTTTTTAATTGAAGTTCGAAAGCTCGAGTAAAACATGTAAACAGAAATTTAGAGATTTAAATTTAACTAAGGTGGAAAAATTACAATTACCGTCAACTATTCAAAAGTGTAGGATTATATTATAGATTTATAGAACGTAAAGATAGAATAGACATTAATCAAATCAAAAGGAAAATTGCTTTCTTGGCAATTACAGATTGTTAATTTGATTAAGGATGCAGTGTTAAGGTATAACTGAGTAATGAAAAGTGAAGAGAGAAGAGAGAAAAAAGAGAATTAAAGGGGACAGGGACAGTTTATTTATTACTGGTAGAATTGGAAAGGTGGTAAGTGTTAATTCATACAGTCATTGGTAGAAACTAGTAGTCGATCGTCCGAGAACTCCAATCAAAATGTACAAGAGAGCATGCTCTTCGTGCCTCTCACTAACACATAGGAATCATACATTTGCGACCGTATGCACGCGTGCTTTCATTCACGTGCATACATAGATGCGCACCCTCGTCAGCCAGTTTAAATTGTACATGAATAAATTCAATCCTATCACGGCGATGCTAATTCTATACAACAAGGTCCTAGGCGAAACCATCTACATAACACGAAGCCACTTGCGCTTTGGATAAACGCGAGACTATAACGTAAAACTAAGTTCGCGTGGCTTGCGACCTTTGCCTAGAGTACACGGAAAAAAGAAAATAGCTGAATTTACCATATAAAATAGTGAACATGCGTTCTGAACGCATTTTTCCAGGAATTTAGTAAGTTTTAATATTTCAAATGGTAATTTTTTTAAAGAAAATTGCAAACCCTGCTTTTTCATTGTAAGAGTTACAATTTGAAATAGTAAAACTTACTAAATTCCAGGAAAAATGCGTTCAGAGCGCAAGTTGACTATTTTAAATGGTAAATTCAGTCATTTCTTTTCATTTTCTTTTTTCCGCGAAACTTTTCAATTAATTCAAAAGCCAATCAGGTTTATAACATTTAAACAACAATGTATGCGAGTTTTTCGAGACGTTTGTCGTTACACCACTTTTTAAAGAAAGGATTAATTCCTTTCTGCGAGAAATTGCAAAGTACTTAATTTCTCCTCTCCTAAAATTGTTGTTAACCAATGCTTTGTTTTATCATACAAATCATGTTCGCGAGTCAAACGACAGTCAATTAACTACCATTCGCCCCTAACCGACAGGATTTCAAAGCTCTCCTAGCAGTAGAGCACCTTGTCCCCTCGTCGAAGCGGCATAAAGCCCAGCCGTTCGTTACCTAATCACATTTGGCACCGCGAGGTCTGAAAGGGTTAACCTCCGTTTCAAAGCAGAGGCAGAGGTTGAAACGCGCCTAGACTTCAACGGATGTATATTTCCGTATTTCTCGTCGAAAACCAGGGATGGTGTGGCATCCTGGGACCCGAGATTCGACTCTCTGATGAGAAGGGGCAGAGAAAGTGAAAAAAGCGGTAAAAAAAAAGGTGAAAAAAGTAAAATTGAAAAAAAAAAGATATAGAATGAGGGAAAGGTTAAATGGGAAAGGGGGAAACGTCCAGAGAGGGTGAGAAAGGTGGGGTATTGAAGAAGTAGGCAGAAGGCGAGCGCGAAAGGGATTGAGGGAAAAAGGATGCGAACGATCCACTTTTACTGTATTCACATCCACATTCCACACAATCTCTGTATTACAAAAAAGTATCTCGCCACCGCAGTTTCCATAATCCCTCTCTCCCCATATGGTCACCCCCCTCGTAAAATCCCTCACCTCTTTAAAATCTCACCCCTCTTCTACCACTTTGATCGGAGACCTTCTCTCAAGAAATACGATGATTGAGGAAGGGATCTCTCTATTTATTATTTCATTTTCAGACGAAACTGAAGATTTTCTTAAATATCCAATATTATTTTTGAATAAAGATAAGGGTGGATACTTGAATTGAGATATAAGTGATATTTTGAAATTTAATTGAAACGCAATATTAATTGACCGCATATCGACTCGAAACTTTTTTCCTTGTATTTTTCTCTATGACCAACCGCATGTCGATTTTTTAGTGCAAATAACACAAAACATGCATTTTTTTACAGAATGGGAAAAGTACTCAATTTGTATGAATGGCGAAATATTTATAAAAAATGAATTCCTTAATAGGTACTTTTTCGACACAAAATCGTTTTCGTTGGTTTTCTATGTTCGAAGTTGAACAGTAGTTAATGCACAACGATAAAAACAGCGAGAAATATCAGAATACGATCAAAATGCTCGTTTTTTGTAATCAAATTCTCGTCTCACTTCAGATCGTAATAGCGAGCATCTCACTTCACACGGGAATGATTGAGATTATGTCGATTTTATAATTAATTTAATCATATATCGCTGAATATTAAATTACACTTAATCAAAAATATTTTACTTTAAAAAATTTTAATTTATCATAAATAAAAAAATATAATTTGCACAGAGAAATACCTGCAAATTATTTTAATTTTTAAAATACGTATTTCAAAAAGAACATATGTAATTTAATTTGAAAAAAAAAACATATATACCCGTGTAGAAATTTCCAAACTTGGCCCAGATCGGTGATGAAACGCCCGGCTCGATCGGGCCGGGTTTGGCTAGGTCTGGGCCTGGTCGGGCCGTGTGTTTAATCCCCGGTCTGAAATCCCCCGATCTGGACCCGATCGGGGCCACAGCAAAATTTCTACTCAGGATACGATAATTTTGAGAAAATGAATAATTTTGTTATTAAATAATATTAATTAATTGGATACTTTAAAAATCCTGCATCCATCTCTTGGAGGGAATCTGTTTCTGTTGACTCGCAAATTTTAAGACGATATGAGACTAAAAACAACAAGTGAACATATGAGAAACTAGTTTAGAAAATTGCTCGTATTTCGAACAAAATCTAACGAGACAGACGATGATATCGTATCTTTATGCACATTTTTAACTTGTGTTTTTAACAGGTATTTTTAACTTGTACGGCGGAGCAGCTATAAAAGATATTTACCAGGATGTCACGGTATAAAAAGACTGATTCAAATTAAATTTCAATTAGATTTTAAAGTGGCTGCATTTACCCCAACTGTAGTTCTGCACCCCGCTCTAAGGTACCTCCTCTGCTGGAGAATTACTCACGCATGTAAACTCAGACAGGTAAACATGCATGTTATACATCATGGTTATACGCATTCTCATATAGACATATATGTATTATGTACAGGTACGAGGGTGTAAGCGCACTCGATTGGCGACGGTCGGCGTTGAGAGGAGGCGCAGGAGGGACACGACGTTAGTCCAGAACGACCGTTGATACTAACCGCGAGCCGAGCTACTCCGAACGACAGTACAACTTGCGTGTGTTCCGAGGTCGGATCACGGTGCGATTCCATCCGGCCCGAGATTCCTCGCGAGTATAAACACGAATTTAACCCTCTTACGCCATTCCAGTTCAAATCACATTAATATCATCCTAGAACGTCTAGCCACCTAGCTATACACCTAGACTTCTAGGCCCTCATCCTATCAGCATCAATAATTCATAAATATTGCATAAAAACTTGGACCTTGGGATTTCTGATAACCCAGGATTTAAAAATCAAATTCAAGATCACAATTGATCGCCCAGATCGATAGCGATCAAAGAGTGGGAAGTGGAAAGGAGAGGGGAATGCGCGCATGGCGAACGCAGCCTCCTCCTCCGGAAAACGTCGCGTGCTCTCGCGACTTCAGTTCGTTCTCCGAGAACCGCGCTCGGGGTGATTCGCTCTGATTCGCGATCGGTGGAATTGAAATTCACGTGTCAGTAAATCAATCCCAAAGTTTATTTAAATGAAAAGTGTTATCATTCCGCTTGGATATATGCTATCTTAGATATTTGAATGTAATAACTGTCAGAAATGTTAAGAGATGAAAGTCTAATCAGCATTCTTGGGATGTTCATAAGAGCCTTTGTGGACGATCAATGACTTAAGGATCCTTGACAACGAGGAAGTCCTCTGATGATATTCCCTTTCAGCTTTCGCAATTGATGACAAGGATTCTTCTTTGAGAGAAAAGACCGATGATATAAACATTCATAATCAAGGATCTGATGAAGACGCCTAAGACGTGATTGGAACTTGTACAGCTGTCCTTAACCACGATTACCTTAGTTCACGATGATTGCGTGATTATTCAAAACAATGCTAACTCAGAATCATCAGAAACTAATTGCCAAGTGATATATCTTGCTGAATAATTAAAATAATCATTATCTAAAAGATGGGTCTTAAGTGTTAAACGTGACGTGTTTGCCTAAGTGTAAAGTGACGGAGAGTGTAGTGCATCGGAAACATGATCGGTCACCACGAGTGCGATCAAGTACTTTGGAGTGTTGAGGGTATTTCGAGGAGCATCTGGGTTACCCTCGATTAGCACTAGGTACATCAGTGTTTATGCATTAGTATACCTCTGTGCATATGCATATGTACTACTTTATGTATGTGTTACTCTTTATGTGAGGGTTACTCTTTATGTGAGTGTTACTCTATGTAACCGTGCAGTTACTCTCGATATTAGTGAATCCTGTAAAATGTTTGCCAACATCAGTGGATCTTGTTATTTCGATAACCCCAGCCACCTTTGAGGTGACAAGTGTTGAAGCGTTTTCACCTGCGTGATCACAGTTGCGTGATTTCCAGTGATTTTCCTCAGTGCAAGTTTTGCGTCGCAACTCGACGTCTCCTGATTCCCGTGGATGATTTTACAGCCGTTTTTGTCATTGCACCGGGAATCCTCTTGCAAGACCGCGCACCTCGTAGCTGTCAGACGACGCGTCGTAAACTCACGCGGCAACGCTCACTGCTGAGGAATCTTTTCTTCTTGGCCTCCAAGATTGCCTCACAGGTAAAGTTGGATTCTGAGTACGCGTAATGAGTTCTTACACTTGTCCCGACGCAAGACCTCAGAAATGATTTGTTGTTATTGGTACCAGTAGTTTTTAAACCAATCTGTCCCATTTCAAAAAGTTCCAGGAATTGCTCATAAACGGATGTTGATTGTCATACTATACACATTAATGATCATTTCATATGTTATATGAAGTAATCAATTATAGTTTTGAACTAATTAACACGTTTGACGTTATAGTCAAGTGTTTTAATGAAGATAATTAAATAAATCTAAAAGTTCCCTTTTTCTTATTCTGAATTAGTAAGAAGTTACTAACGAAATAAAACTCACAGAAAAAAATGAGTAATTCATTCAGTAAGGCTTACTCATCAATAGTTAATAGCAAAATGATTGTTACAGTGCTTAATATACTTAAAGTAAACGAATCGACAGTATTTCAACAATAACTTCTTATTATTAATTCAGATAAAGTTTAAATAACATATTTAATTTTCATTGTAATTTCACTTAGCATGTTTATATATTTGTAAATTCAAATGTGATGAATGTATGTAATCGTGTTCTGTGATCTCATATGATAATGAAAATGTATACATTTATTTCATTATACGTTCAGGAATAAGTGAAATATGCATATATACTCATTTATTTATTCCAACTCTAACTTTTAATTAAACTCTTGTACATTAAAATATATTGTATTATAAATTACGAAAAAGTGAATCTAAAGAATGTTTTTCAACTCTAAAATTTATATTACTTACATAACGTGCCCAAAAGTGTTATAAGAACAGAATTTTTGTGGAAATCAATGAAACTAATGGAAAAGTTTAGTACTCGCTAAATTTGTAAGGGGAAAGAATTAATTGTGAAAGCTACCCTCCAAAAATATTCATGAATTAAGATCGTAAGGGTTCAGTCCTCACCAGTGAAAAATTTCATAATTATACCTCAGCATTAATATTTTAATCGGATAAAGTAAATAAACTGAAAATCGACAACGGACAAATCAATACGTACCAAATATTCGTCAAATAAAAATGTAGAAGAAACGTGTTCCTTTGGTAGAAAATCGAAATACCGATAAGCAGAAAATTCAATGGAAACTGACGATTCGCATTACATTCACTCGAATAAATCGTCTGAGCTACATACATATGAGACGTGTTCAAGGTATTCCCTGCACGATATTGCGCTTATTCGCAATACGAATAGAACAGAATTGCGCCGTTTTTCGTAATAAATGGTCCCGGGATACACACGAAAAGGAATTGTCACGGTTATTAGGTACAACTTTCGCTCTGCAAAATATCCGCGGGCGTTTTCACCTTCGCGCGAGCCTGGCCGTGAAATATAGAAAACATTCGTTTCAAAGACGTTCGTGCTACTAACTCGCAGAACCTTTTTCACGGCCAATTTCTTTTCAAATTTATCTCCTGGATGTACTGCAATTCCACAATCTGACAATTTCTATCTTCCTGAATTACCCGGCCTAAAATTATTAGCATTTCATTTCATTGGACACTTTTATTTGTTATACAATTTACGTTCAATACGCGTAAACAAACACCAAATACAGTAGAGCAGTAATTTTTTTCTAACAGTAAAGAATTGACAAAAATTTCCATATAAAAATAATGTTAAGTAAAATTATATCCATTTCATCATATGAATTTTGTACGACATGAAATAGAAGAACTTCTCGTTGAGTTGAAAAAAAAAAACATCTTGATACTGAAAGCCCCGAGAGATAATACCTTAAGGTAGCAGATAGCATTTTGAGAAAGAAGCCATTTTTATAATACTTGGAAAAGCTGTTTTTCCTTTCATGTTTTATGACATTTTCTAAAGCTAGCGAGAAAAATAGAGTCGATTCAGAGTAGAATCCGAGTTGTAACCTGTAACTGCCATAGCCTGCATACAAATCATTCACTCATATCACAATCACGTGAATCTGTGTACCGCGAAAAACTGGAAAAGCAGAAAGACTGTGTTTTTGTTCAGCAAGCAAAAGACATGTGCACTCTGCATTTTTTCTCGAATAATCAGTACGGTCCGGTTAGCGACAGCAATCGATAGAACAACTTCACTCTCTATCAATTTTTATGAATGCGTACATGAAACTGGTTTCTACGTTTGCACTCGCAGACCACAATTAGTTCTTGCTACTCTGTATTAACGATCTTTATTAGTCTACAATTATCTCACTTTTACCACTCATACTCGAGTATTATATTTTTATACCAAAGAAATTTAACAACATGTAATTACTTTAATCGGTAAAGTATAAAAACTGAAGAAATCTTTCGAATCATAATCCTATTAGAACAAATATTCGAGATCGAGTAAAAAATGAGAGGATTGAATTCACATCCAGTCTTTAAAATCAAAATGCCTCGGGCGATTCATGTGAAAAGCCGTCATTTCAATACGTGAAAACAATTCTAAAACACACAATCGGAATTATTAATGCACGAGCAGGTTTCGTGTTAATCCGTTGAACAAACGCGCTCTTCGAATTAGCACCTGTACATGAAAAAGTCTATATCTAGGAAAAATATCCAGCGATCCAGCAACCCAGACAGACCCAAATTGGGTCATATTTAAGTTTTAAGAATATAATTTCGAATATTAAGGTACTTTTGATTTATGAAAAATTTAATATCACAATTGAATATTAGGTTCATCAAACATATATAATTCTGTGGTGATTTTGCGTCCAAATCCGGATCTGAACAGTGTTTGTAATATAAAGCCACTGAAGACTTGCGTAGGTATAATTTTCTTGAAATGGACGAAACTGGTTTTCAGATTCCATCCTCACACTCGAAGGATTCGATCAAAGTCGGGGACTCGTCTTAGTTTCGGGTCGGGCCTATCTCGACGAAAAATCTATGTCAACCGACATGTTGACACGTGTTCAGGCGTTACACGGGACTCCATAGAAGTCATGTAACTGGAATGCCGCAGTGTCGGATTTCGCTGTGTCTGGAACACGCATATTCGCATAAACGCATCTTCTGCGCCGACTGTGCCTCACTCTCGGATTTCATCCAAGTCGTGTATCAAAACTATGCGAAAAAGCGGACGTGAGTGTTTGTCTGCAATAAGCAAGAGGTCAACTGCAGCTATCGTGTTGCCTGATTTCAGATATGAATTTCATTTTATTATCATTTTATTACATGACCGGAGTTGCTTGCCGCTATCGTTGGATGGTCTCGCTCCATGCCGAGATGACCATTTAAAAAGAGATAGAAAGACAAGTGATCTATTTTATTTCGTAAACCTTTCGCGACCAAAAGCAATGGCATGATGAAATTATCATTATGCTCCAGATTGGTCTTACAACACCAACTTTCAAATGTAGAAAATGAACGAAGAGTTCAAAGTCTCTTTGATAAAAAGATCAAATATTAATGTACAAAATTTGTATGAATTATAAGCTTAACGCTTCAGTAATTTTTATTGACTAAAATACAATTTAAGTGGAAATTTAATGATCTAATAAATATGAAGTAACGAGATATGGTAAGGGGAATGTATTTATAAAATCATCTGTCAATGTGAAGCTGATGGTAATGAAATCGATCTTTCATTTCCTACTACCAGTCATTCTATCGTAACCGTCCTTGAACTACGTTTACGGAGCAGCAGACGGTATGATAATCGTGAGCATATATCTTCTCAAACGTTCGACATTATCAAGAACCATTAATGTTGTCTTACTGAATATTAATCGTGTTTATTCTAGATGGTTGTTTAACCCATAAACTAGCCCTGCATTCTATACAGAAGTGTGACAACACAGTACAACCAGGAACTGCATTTTTCTGTGTCTAATGTGTTCACAATATTTCAGCCCGAGTGTCAAACTACTCTGTGAAATTGTCATTAGTGCGAATGCTACGATCTTCACGTCAGATAAGAACGAGGAAATCTCTCTTAAAACAAATGCATAGAAAAAACGAACACGGAATAAAGCGATCTGAAATGTTACGTAAAATGTCGAGGAAGAGGAAATCGAAAGCTTTTAAGAAAAAGAATAGACTCTACTTATACTGAATCTAATCTTAATTTAGAGATTAGATCTGAATAGATTCATGTTTACATTGACTAAGTCCACGATTTATTGTTAACTATTCACGTTCACAATCATACATTCACATCATTCTCCATTTCATGAGAAACCGATCTCCTTTTATATAATTATTTACAAAAACCTGATGAAGCAGATTTGCTAACCGTTAGATGACTTCACCGTAGATTGAAAAAAACGAGATACCTCTTCCTGAACTACATATATCCTATAATTGATTTCTTGATGAATCGTAACTTTAACGTCCCTATATCTCGAACAGAATTTACTCTACATTTACCTACAATTTATTGTCTACAATAAACTTGATGTGCTTTGACTGCACGAGTCGTAATTTCTCAATAGTTTTTTTTTTACAATTTCAAAGTAATGTGCAACTCGATAGAAACATCCGTTGCACCAAACTGCCCTTTAAACACAAGTACCGGATTCGTAGTGCACAATAGGAATGAAATACGACCACGCGACCTACGAGAGCCAATCATTCAATTAACTCTGTCAAATCCTCTGGGTACAATTTTATTTAATAAAGCCAACTCGAAGTTCGTCAGTGGCGAAACGATGTCATTAGTTACATTCGCGCTCGTTGGTCTGAAGATGCTTTTTGCCTCCTTTGATGCTTATATTCGTCTTCTCTTCGTCACCGACGAGACAAGTCGGTCATAAATTGTGACAGGGACTACTATACATTCGTCTTTTCATCGTAGTAGCACACATATCGCCGAAACGGCCATTATTTACATATCCCCATGGATTTCATTTTCCACCTCAATGTATTTCTTCCGCCTCATAAAAAAATGACATTCTGCTTCCCTGACTCTTATGTTATCCACAGAATTATCAGGAAAGAGTGGTAGCGGGTCTGCCACACATGTTAAAAACACACTTACATGTCACATTTTTAACGAAAACGAGATTTTCATAGCAATCGATTTGCAAAAGAAAACTGAATCTATCTATTTATCTAGAAAGCCGTAAGTCTAAGCTCTGTAACTTATTCGACATGCCAAACAGGCTTAGGGCTTTTTTCACTTGTAAGCCATGGTGGAGCTCGCACTATTTTACAGATAAAAAAGCCGCGTATCGACTCGCGGCTTTTTTTCCTTGTATTTTTCTCTATCAACAACCGCATGATTTTTTTAATGAAACTAGAAAACCAACACGTGCGCTACGCGCACGATTATTTCTTTTACTTCTTATAACTTCAAGTCATTCAGAAACCAATAAAATTTCGCTGATTCATATTTAGAGAGCAGATTTGAAACAATAATACAATTTTATGCGAGATTTTAGAGACATTTCGTTACATCATCTTTTTTAGAGAGCTTCAAAAGGTTTTTAGGAATTTCAATGGATTTTGACAATTTTCAAGTGATTTTTACGAAGTTCTAAAGATTTTTAGGATTTTTAAAAGATTTCGTGGAATTTTAAGGTATTTCAGGACATTTCGCGGAATTTGAATGGACACAGAAAAAAAAAGTCTTAAATCAAGCCCAAAAGTCTAGTTTTTGTTACAATTTAAGTCAGTTTTTGGGCTTAAAACTAAATTTAAGCCCAAAAACTGACTTAAATTGTAACAAAAACTAGACTTTTGGGCTTGATTCAAGACATTTTTTTTTCTGTGGAATTCATGAAATTTTAAGAGATTTTTTAAAAGTGGGGAATTTTAAGGGTTTTGAAATGTTTTGAAATTTTGAGGAAGATTATGAGGTTTCTAAGAACTTTAAGAGATTTCAACGAATTTTAAGCGATTTGGAAGATTTTTGTGAAATTTTAAATGATTTGAAAAGGTTTCTGGGTGTTTTAAGAGAATTTTAAGAGAATTTTAATAATTTTTAAGATATTTTATGGGATTTTTAAGAATTTTATGAAATTTTATGAGATTTTCCTAATTTTTAAAAGGTTTTGTAGAATTTTGAAGGATTTCATGGAACTTGATAAGATTTCTAAGGATTTTAAGAGATTTTAATGGTTTTTGTGGATTTTCAAGGGATTTTAAGAGGTTTCTGGGAGTTTGAAGAAATCTTAACGAATTTTAATGGATTTCGAAGGTGACACCACTTTTTTAAGATAGGAATAACAAAAAACGTAGATTTTCTTTACAGAATGGGGAAAAAATTCAACAATTTGTATGAATGATGTTGAAGCATTAATAAAAAATGAATTCCATAATAATTTTTTGATACAAAATCGTTTTCGTCGATTTTCTTCGTTTGAAGCTAAAAACAGGTGTGTTTTTAACTTGTACAGCAGAGGTGAATAAGGGAGATATTTTTGAGTATCTGTATACATCGGCCATGAGTATAACTCGAGGCTCGTTATAGACCTTTTCAATGTCTACATGCCCTACCAGTATTAGTTCCGTTTAATTAGGTAGGAAGGACATTGAGCGGATACCGGACTCGTGTAAAGTGTAATCCAAGAGAGAATCCGATCGACCAACGTTATTCCACGAGTTAGCCATAGTGTGGTATCGTGATAATAGAATCTGCACGTTCGGTCAGCCATACCTACGGGCATTGCTGATTCGATCGAGAGTTAAAAGAAATTTCGCAGTCAAATTTATTCCAATGATCCGTGCGATTAAACACATACCAGGCAAACCGGTTTACATAAAAATAATTACTTTTAATTTCTTCTATTCCCGTACGATCTGCCGTTTGATATTTACCTTAAACGGTGTGCAGAGGTAATCGAGCTCAAGCTCGTGAACATTGAATGCTAAAGTGTGAGTAATTTAGTGGCGAAGTGATTAAATCCACTTGGTAAAAAAATATGCCTCAATTTACTGGATGTAAATTTCAGACGTTAATTCTGACGAATTTTGTTTTTTTCGATTTTTTAAATTATAATGTCCAAAGAGGAACAGAAAGTTCAAAAACCGTTTTTTTATTTACTGATGACATTTTGGTAAAAAAACCTTCCATTTTGTTAATTAAAATTAAAAAACGAGTTAAAACTGAAAATCTGACATATGAAACAATTTTGTAACAATCAATAACTTTCCGGAAAAAGTATAAAAGTAGAACACTTTCAACTCGGCTCAGACCAAAGTTTCAATCCCAAGTCACACTTGGGAAATGTTTTAAAAATATCTTTTCATGTTCTGTATAGGGCAAGATCAAAAATATTGGACTTAAGTTTAAATAAATTTTAAACCACTGCAATCAACAATATGAGTGATATTTTTGTAATTTTAGTCAACATTTCTTCTAATACCTTTTAAATGAACCATTGTTTCGGGTTGAAAATATTCCACTTTTATACTTTTCGCAGAATACTTATTTTTTGTTAAAAGGTTGTTTCTTGTTTTTTTTTTAACTCTAACACAGCATCAGTAAATAAACAAACGGTTTCTGTACCTTGTTTTTAATTTTTTGGACATTATAAACAAAAATATCAAAACAAAAAACATTCGCCAGAATAGAGAGGTCTAAAACTTCAGTCCAATATGAAAAATCTCATTCATATTTTTTGCAGAAGAGTTACTTTTTTGCACAATAGTTGACTGTGTAGGTTTTCGATCTTCTACAAAGTTCCATTAGGAAATACAAAATAAAATGTTTTTGGTTCTATTTTTAGGACAATATAAACTAAAAAATAGCATTTGTTCAAAGCAGATCTTCAATCCTTCATTCTAATGTCCCTACTCCCTATACTAAATTAGCTTCTGTACCACATGTCATGTTCATCTAAAAGGTCGATACGTCACATTTAGCGGGATATACGGATGCGATATGACAATCATAAAAGGAATTGCATTGTTGAAGGTATAGAATTTGGTCACGTGTCCCAAGATTTATGAGCATTTCGTTTCTGTAATTCGAGATCAGACTGCATATATGTACATGGAAGAACAAGACTCGAAAAAGAATGCACCAGGAGCAGTATCTTACAGAAGCGGCTACCATGTCACGCTACCATGCGTATCGATACCGTTTGGGTCGGTTCAGTTGGAAACGTAAATCTGAAATTGAACTGCAGTTGGTCCCGACGTTACGCCAACAACCATAGAATCGACTGCAAGGCCCACATCAACGTATATCTGCATACCAACATAACTCTGGTTAACGTTATATCCGCTTCTGCGATTGGTTCCCGTTGTATCGATGGGAACATGATCGACCTTCTAGGATATCGCTGACATAGATATAGAACCTCTACTGCTCGGTATTCGTATTCCACTGCTGCTGTACACTTCCACTGCCTCCGATTCACTGGCTTGTGATTTTCATTTTCCACGCTGCAGAATAACTAGAACAATCCATGCGAATGATACGTGTTTCACTATCATAGAGGTATAAAACTCTTCCACCTTCTCAGTAACGTATTTTGTTTTTTTTAAGAAACGTATTATTTCATTTTCATGTTTGATTTTCTATTCATTTTCCTTTATAACTTGCTGTCAGAGCTGAATTTAAACTAATTAAAAGTATATTAGAAAACTAAACGGACGGGGAAGAACAGCAATTACACGGAAAAAAGAAAATGGCTGAATTTACCATTTAAGATCGTCAACATGCGCTCTGAACGCGTTTTTCCAGGAATTTAGTAAGTTTTACTATTTCAAATTGTAATTTTTGCTAAGAAAATTGCAAACCCTGTTTTTTCATTGCAAAAGTTACAATTTGAAATAGTAAAAAAAAAGAAAAAATGGACATTCAAGCTTAATATCTTGGATACTGAACTATGTGACAGCCATCTAAAGATATTCAGTTTAAATATCCTTACTGAAAAGTTAATACTTAAACTAAGGATAATATTTAAGGATAATCTTTAAATAATAATCTAATATATAATAATAATCTATTATACAATGATATAATATTATTATATTATAATTATTATTATTATATATATTATTATTATTATTATATTATTATTATTATTAACTTATTATATATAATTATAAACTTATTATCCTTACTTATCCTTAAAGATTTTCAATGTTACCGTAAAATTTCAAGAATTTTCTGGGAATTCTAAAAGAGATTTTAAAGTTTGTCATGGAATTTGATGGAGAGATTTCAAAAGATTTTTACAATTTTTCAAAGATTTAGTAGAATTTAAAAGGATTTCAAAGGCTGTACATTTTTTAAGGGCTTTCAAGAAAGTTGATTTTTAAAAGATATTGTGGAATTTTTTTAATTTTATGGATTTTTATGAGATTTTTAATAATTTTAAAAGATTTCAAGAGATTATTTTAATTTTGAAAAGATTTTGTAGAATCGTTAACGATTTCATGGAATTTGAAGATATTTCTAATACTTTTAATGTATTTTAAAGGATATAAAAGGGATTTTAATTATTATCATAGAATTTGAAAGAATTTTAACATAGATTTTAAGAGATTAATGATTTTGAAGGTTTTCGTGAATTTTTAAGGATTTCCAAGTAAATGCGCGCGCGTTCGTTCTTGTATCTGGATATTTAGGATGAATATATTTATAATTCAATTTTTTGACTACGTAGATATTAAGTTTAAATATCCATTTTTCTCCATGTAAATTCCAGGAAAACTACGTTCAGAGCGCATGTTAATATTTTAAATGGTAAATTCAACCACTTTATTTTTTCCGTGTAGCTTCCTTTTGCATCTTGGACTACGATTTTACAACTTTCAGATAAAGTTTTCCCTGGGAACTAACAATTCCTCGAACTGTTGGGTCATTCAATTTAAATTGAAATGTAGGTATGTAGCAGATTGATGAAGTCCACATGTATTTTGAAAAAAGGTCTATTGAGTAGGATACCTGCAGGTAGTTATTTCGTCGTTGTTTTGTGTTTCCAGCTTATATCAACCTTCCATGGCTCCTTTTTCTTTTTATTTCTGGCATATCTCAAGTTTCCTAAACGCGTTGTCTAAGAATTCTCTTGCGAGGGCCCCTCCCGTTGTATTTTGCCGAGAAAAGTGATTTTCAAGTAGTACGATGGAACGCAGCTCGGTACGTATAAGTAAAGGAGTTTGCATACCGTTCTGGAACGAGCACCAGGAGACTCGGCGATCTCTTTTCTCTCCTCTCAAGGCCGACAAACTCGGCTTACTAAAGTGGCATTTTATAACACGTAACAAGGTCACACGCGGCTTTGCCTGCTCTCTCTTCCTCGACTTCTTTCGCTTGTTTCATCTTCTTCTATCTATCTGCAGTAGGTAGTATTCTCATAATGTTGCGACACCATGTACCAAGCAGTCCCTCCATGAACCTCGTCACTAGATCTCTTTTACTCCCTCTTTTGCTTTATTTTCATCTCTCTCTCCCTCTCTCTACCTTTCCTTTTTTATCTCTTTTCCTTACACAGGTACGAAGTACGAGTGTTTCTTTGTTTTTCCTCGCAAAACGACGCAGTGCAGATGAATAGATAGCCGCTAATTTTCAGTGTTCATTAGAACCAGCACTACGTGTTGGAATCCGTTCATAGCACGTACCAAGAACCACCGACAACAAACTCGACTCGTAAAATAAAGAACCGTACAGAGAAAATTGAGCTTCTATCTTTCAACTTTACATCCTTCTGGATGCTAGTCTCCGTAATGCTGAAACCTATTGGAAAACCGTAGCTAACTTGATGATGATAATGCCTAATGACGCTTTTATAAGATACAACGCTACTGCAGGAAATCTTGTAGCCGATATTCCTTCGGAAAACTAAGATACATTTTACGTTTTTTATGACTTAATTACGCTGGCATCAGAGAAGAGAATTTATGATTTATGTTCGAGGGTAACAATTAAGAAAACCTTTCCCAACATGATGTCAATTACTCATGGCATGTAAACGATATCGCGTTGCCAACTTCTTCGCTGCCGCCTTTTGCAGTGGGTTGATACCGTAAAGGAGTCTGCGACAAAACATAGCGGTTGAAACATTAAACCCGAGAAGCCATAGTCAGGATTCTTTATGGACGTACGGTATCTCGTAACAAAGTGGCGTGACTATAATATTAACGGCATACCGCGATATGCTTCGTATCGTCACACACAATCATAAATAAAGTACGAAGGTGCTTTCCAATTAGTGCACTTGAGACTTGTGATGTTTTCCCCTTGAGAAACACGAAACACACTCTTGTCAAATATCCATTTTCTCGTTAAAATAATTGCTCTATGACAATGTATTTTTCAATATATGTCGGTATTTTATTAATAACCTGTAGCAAACGAGGATCAGATGGAAGGATGTAGATAGAAATCAGATGTAGATGCTTATCTAGATTAGTGCACCAAATCTAACACACAATTCTTTAGAACTCTATAGAAATATCAATCTAAAAACAAGAATTCTGCACGATCCTATTCTTTATTCTCATGAATTGCAACTTAATTTAGAGTTTGTTGCTTTTTCCATGTAAGAACGTGCTTATATCAAGAAACTAGGGATATGAAACTCTTTATTCAAGATTGAAAAGTGGTGTAGTTTTGATTTCATGTTTAATCAAACGCTAGGTATACAGCGCGTATTATTTAATTCCTATCGCACAATCTCGACATCTGCACTAAGTATGACTCACGTTTCGTTACACCCGCGTGTTCTGTTAATGTTCCAAATGACGACAAGCTAAACCCACGTAAATGTACGTAAGCGTGAATACAATACTTTGATATCACTTGTACCGCACGACTGATATCTGACATAATGAATTAGTTCATTAGGGACTGATTTCCTCTGATAAAGTCTCAAGAATACATGTATAGTGTTCAATAGAATAAATGATCTATAGTGTCGAGGAAAATATCTTGAAAATAAGTTATCTTGATTCATAAATGGCATGACTTATTGCTGAGATTATTCACAACATGTTTAATCGTTAGTTTCACTAAACTAATTTCATTAAATCCAGCGTGCATCAACCCCTTCATTAAAAACCAGTTGATTATTTCTGAAATTCCAGGATGGGCACAAGATTCAATTTTTTCATTTCCCTGACATTTTCCTGACTTTTCCCTTAAAATTCTCTGAAATCTTTTGAAATTCCTAGAAACATTTTTATATTCCTTTAAAATTTCGCTACTAATATTTAAAATCCTCTAAAATGTCATAAACCCGAGTAGA
The DNA here is from genome assembly GCA_904066005.1 of Synergus itoensis. NCBI lineage: Eukaryota > Metazoa > Arthropoda > Insecta > Hymenoptera > Cynipidae > Synergus > Synergus itoensis. The sequence continues at coordinate 92,365 of CAJFCP010000112.1, read as the reverse complement.
AATTTTGCTGTGGCCCCGAACGGGTCCACATCGGGGGATTTCAGACCGGGGATGAAACACACGGCCCGACCATGCCCAGACCTGGCCAAACCTGGCTCGATCGGGATCCGACCGGGCCGGACGTTTCATAACTGATCTGGGCCAGGTTTGGAAGTTTCTACACGGGAATTCTATAAAATTTATTAATATTCTTTACAATTCCACAAAATCTTTTACGAATCATAAAAATCTCGAGAAATCCTTTAAAATTCAATAAGGAACTTTGAAATTCCTTAAAATACATTAAAACCTCTAAATAAAAATTCTTGGAAACTAAAACCTCATAAAATCCTTTAGAAATCAAAAATAATTTTTAAACATTTTTTTTAATTCCACGAGAAATATTTAAATTCCTTAAAATCATTTCAAAAATGTCAAAATTTCTTTAAATTTTTACAAGCTTCTTAAAATTCTTGAAAACGTCTTGAAATTCCATAAAATTATACAAAATCTTTTATAAATCATAAAAATCTTGTAAGATTCTTTAAAATTTTAATCAAATCCCTTAAAATTTCTTAAAACTCTTCCATGTTTCTTAAAATCCTTTATAATTCCATGAAAAAACTTTTAAATCCTTTAAAATACGTACAAATCTCTTAAAATGTTATAAAATTCCACAAATAAATATTTTTAAAATCATAAAAATCTCATGAAATCCTTCAAAATTCCATGAAGAACATTAAAATCTCTTAAAATTACTTTAAAAAATCAAAATTTCTTAAAATTCTTACAAGCTTTTTAAAATACTTTAAAATTCCTTAAAATTCTTTGAATTCCCTAAACTTTCTTAAAAATCTCTTGAAATCATTAGAAACCCAAAGAATTTCAAAGAATGCCTGGAAATTCTTCGAAACCCTTGAAATTTTTCCAAAATCTGTCAAATAAACTATAAAATCTATATATGCAATACGGCAAAAATAACATAGTTAGCATAAATGTCAATTTTTATTTTCCCTGACATTTCCCTGACTTCCCTCACATGTCGCCACCCTGAATTCATTTCGTCCAAGAATGCACTCTACCATCATTTAAACGACATTATTTTAAAGGTGTTAAAACACCATATCTGAGCACTTTCAGTCTAGTTCCCTTAAGCGCATTGAGCGTCAACGAAATTTAATTTTTATATTCTGATTGAGCATGATGGTGGGCTTCTCCCCCGTGTTTCTAGAGTCATGTATTATTATAACGAGAGTGCGATACGCACCGACGCAGAAGTGGTCGATCCCCTCGACACGACGTCCCCTAGCCACATTAAATACATAATCTCGCGCAAATAATGGCGGTTGTAATTAAAAGTTGTCCCATCCACTTCCAACGCGATGAAATCCCACGAGAGAAATCTCTCCAATTCTCTCAAGATGAATGCAGATACCGATATAGGTTTGGTTTCGCTTGTCCTGCGAGTTTAATCGACGTCCCAGTCATTTCTATGAGAGCAAGAGGGAAAGCTTTTTATGCGTTATACCTGTTCAATCCTTAGCATCCTTGTGGCGAGAACTCATTCGATATCGCTCTTCGCTGAACTCAATTCTGGTGGATCCTTTTGTTCAAGAACGCATTCAAGTCTTTCCTGGACTCCTGACCGTTAATAGCGTTAAGAACCGCCTGCTTCGTACCGCCATCACAATGGCGTTAATCACGACTTCTTTCAGGTTATTGCCATTATTTCTTCGTCACAATCAGTCGATACCAACGCTCCAGCTTTCGTGCTTAGTGTGCCACTTCAATTAATACCATCGTGGATTTTTATTCGTGAAGAGAGTTTAATTAAGCTCACTCAAGGAATATATATTAAGTTTTGATGATTTTATTCACGAAAGTACGTTCAATAGGGAAATTATAATATTACGTAGTTGCTGTTTTTGAGTAAAAGAAGAGAAACTATATTTTTCAAATATAACAAGGGTGGAAAAGTTGTCTCTGAAATTGATTTTAACATCCATTTCTCCCAAGAAATATGAGAAGCTGAATCCTCAATAGCATACTTTTCTGGACGTCACAACCTCTTTATTTTTCGCAAAGCCGCCAACGTCAGCGAATAAAGTATATCCCCTGTATTATATTCTTGCGACAGTTGCATAAGCAATTTTAAATGCAAGGTCTATTCCTCTCAAAACGCCAACAAAAGATGAAATTCCTTCTATTATTTTTAAATTATTCAAAATGTACGCAGTCAACAGTAAAGAATAAAGTATGAATTTAGAAATTCATTTATAAATTTACAAACGCTAAAATATAATACTATTAATTGAACAGATTTTGAGATTTGAAAATTATACGACTAATGATATGTAGACACTGCGTTTATGTTGGAAGCAAGTTCTGTTGTTGCACGACAATCTCACTTATAATGAACAGATACAGTTTGTAACTATAGCTATGTGTCTATAATTCTGTTATCATATAGTTAAATGTGTATATTGAAGTATGTCCCCAAGCTAGTGATGCATAAAATATTTCTGTCACCTAATATTATTTAACTACTTCATTTTCTAATACCCTTTAAATACCTTGCTATATAACATAAACGTTAAACAATTTAAGCGTAGAGGTTTAAACATTTTATTTGTAATACTCTAAAGTACTTTCGTGATCGTTTGAAACATGTTTCTGAATAATTATTAATAATTTTCTTGTCGGATGATTATATTATTTATTTTGTTTTTGTTATTTTTACCAAGCTGCAATTAAAACGAGGAGACAAGAAAAGTCGGAGATATATGACCGCGTAAATCACTTCTAAACAACGTTAATTACAACTTTGCTAACCCTCGGAATACTTCGCGAGTTTCTGCACGGAAAAAACTGTGACACAGAAATAGTAAAATATGGTACAACTACTGATTAATAAATTATAATTGTCCGTTTTGAATTATATTTTTTTCCGTTTAACAGTTTGTCCCACGTGTATTTACAACATCAGGGATGAATCGCGTTCTAAAATCGAAGAATTTAATGATACATTTCGCCCTTGCAAGATTTTGATAAAGAATTGTACGTTTACTAAAAATTTAATTTTTGAGAAAGATGTTTTTGTAGACGACATAAATCCATTTTTTTTTGAATCCATAAATTTTAAAAGATACCCGAAGCAAATAGATAAACATTTTTTTGTTCTAATTTTTACTGTCGCCTATAAAAACATAACATTTTTTAACTATATATGCGAAATCCTCCCGGCATACCTAAAACATTCTTATTTTGATAAAACTTTCGGAGTGGCCCTCGTAACCCATTATTTATTTTCAGGATTTCTCATATCTTTTGGCATTCAAAATAAAGATATTTTTGATATTACACTGCGCCCTTAAAGTGAAAGTCTCAACGTCACAAACACACTCAGAAAAAAGTTTTTTTGAATCAAACAAACGTATCATTGCTATAGGGTCAAAGAAAAAATATCTTTGAATTAAACAAAATTTGTTTGATTCAAAGAAATTTTCTTTAATTCAAAAAAATTGATTTCATCATAATAAACAAAAATTTCTTTGAATCAAACAAATTTTTTTAATTCAAACAAATTTTGTTTAATTCAAACAAATTTTGTTTAATTCAAAGATATTTTTTCTTTGAAAAAATATATTTTCTATATCAATGATACGTTTGTTTGATTCAAACAAACTTTTTTCTGAGTGCAACATCTTCCTGAATGAATACATTCTCTGATTTTTTTTCAAAGAAATAAATGAGATCCAATAACACGTCAAATCTAACTAGAGGAAAGTAAGACATTTTCGGCAGGAGATCATAGTTCCGGACTATGATTGCTCGAGCCAATTCGACCGACTGTGGCGTATGCCCGTCGCCTTATTAAATTCCGTATCCACTCGAGCGCGATGAGTTTAAGTTCCTCTTCGTGAGAAACTTTTGTCTACGAGTACGTGAGACCTAAATGCTTCTATAGCGGTACCGAGAAGAACTCGAGGAATTCGTCATAGAAGAGTGTCCTGACTATTGTTAGCAGACATGAGAGAGAGAGAAAGAGAGTGAGACGTGAAAAAATGATTAAAAAAAGAATAAAATATATAGCATATATAGGGGGAGTAGAAAGAGAGATAGAACGATATAGAGCTTATTTAATGCCGCGATTGCTATCGATTTTCTAGAGTAACCGCAACTCAGTGGCGCCAACGTTAACGTGACCCAGAAGTAACGAAAGCTACTTGAGTGAAGCAAACGAGAATCGAGAAATCAGCTTCTACGCCATTGATTTCAATCATGTATGAAGTGATTGCAACGGACGTTTACCGCATTCAAGTCGTACTTCTGGATTGCTGTGGCTATATCTCGTGCCTTTCCATTAATACATCCATCGGATTATAAAATAGTGCTACCTATGCTATGGTTTGCGATAAATATGCACTAGACCGCGTTAATGCATCTCTAATCGATTATTCGTTGCCTTCATCAGATTGCTATAACTTGTGGTGTAGAATTTCCAATATCATACAGGAAAATATTTTTTCCGAGCTGCATTATTCATCGACTTGCAAGATTGTTCAACATTCTTTTGGGTTGATTTAAGCGTTTATTTTAAATCAGTAACATATCAGAAATTTTGCACAACTTTTGTGGCCGGATGTGTGTTTTGTATATTAGATATTATTTCAGCAATTTGAATTTTTTTAAAACAATGAGATTACTTTATAAAATAATTGTATTTGTGCAGTCGTTAATATTTAATTTGAAACCAATTGGAGGTTTATTGTTTCGATGTTATAAAAGAAAGGGGATTTTTGTAATGAAAATTTCACTATTATTTATGTTGTAAAAGTGGTTAAAAGATATTTTTTTTTTATAAATATTAGAGGCTCAAGGCATGAGGTTATCAATGATCTACAAAACGAATTTTCAGCAGGGTCGACTAGTAATTACGAGGTTGATTAGTAACTTAGTAAAATACTTGGAATTAGCCGCTGAAACTTTGGGAATATATCCTCGAGTTCACTTATCTGAAGTGAAAAAAGAAATCGATTTTTTTTGACCCCATAATTCAGCGAACTCCCTTAATATACAAAGAAAATTCCTTCCCGGGAAAAAGTTTGTGATGAGTTGGTGAGAAATAATGACGACCATACGGGAGAAAAAGTGCGATGTATTTGGAAGCAAACTTTTCGTCTGACGAGTTGGACGTTTTTTGTTATATACACTATACAGTGGTTAAATTTGCATGGCAAAGTCGGGAAAATCTGGCACACTGGGAATCGTATACGGTGGGTGGTTAGAAAACCATACTGGGGGCTAGTAACGGTGTATTTATACCCACGAGCAACTACTAGTTTCCTTCCCCTTCTCCTATTCCGTCAATTAACCCGACGTTCAGAACTCCTCGGTTCCATTATTTATAGCGCCGGTTCAACCCCTTTGCGTGTTAATTGCCTAGTGGTTCAGAAACGCGACCACTCGTTAACGACTGAATATAAGGGTTACTAATGCGTCTCGACGATTCGTGGCGCGAGCCTTCTCGCGAGATGCACACATGTAAAGCTGTGATCGCAAGGTGAAAGTTTTCGCGCAAACACCCAAACTAATTTGTATGCTAGAGCATGTGTTTTCTTGCTACAATTGCCAGTTTTTACAAATTGTGGCAGAACGAACAGAACCAGAAGCACGAGAGTGGAAACTCGTAGGTTTGGGTTGCTATAGCATACGGGCCTGTTTGTGTATTCATAGCATTGATAATATTCCTATTTCTAAAGTATAATGGTACTTGGGATAAGTCCAAAGCATCGGTAGGGCGTAAAATAACGACAAAGTGCGGGCCAGACGTTCCTGGCGTAATCGAAGAAACTTACTTGGCCTCCGAATCCTATAACTATTCACCAACTTTCCCACTCGCGAATTCTGGCCAAAGACACTCTTGAATAAAATCAGACTAACATACGGAAATTATATGCTTGGATTCGAGTAACAGCTTCTCATAATAAGGCATATATGAGAGTTTAACTTAAACTCTCTAAAAAAACTGGTGATTCTAATTTGTTGATTGATTAGATTGAAATTGAGCCGCAACAATTGAAAAGTTCCTTTCCTTCGAATAAAGTGGGAAATATTTTCTGAAAATTTGAAAAATAATTGCGTCAGTTTAGTTAATTTTCTCCATAAAAGTGTGTAATTGAATCCTGGCTCTTCGTAAAAACGATCCTTGAACAGTTTATCGACACGTGAAGCTGGAATTAATATAGTGGATGAAATTGTTGCAACTCGAATGTGAACGTACACTATAAGTGACGCGCATCGAACGTCACGTTTGTCATACGAGTTCTCATTACGGAAATCGCATTATCGGGACGTCGGCCGGTTCGATTAAGGCACGTGTGCCTGCACAGAATGACTTTGCCACGTTTCCCAGCCATAGTGCTCGCTACATCCATTCCGATATACATATTTCATTTTAATTTATTAAAGAATCACACATTTTTGGAAGCCTTTTTGTCATACGCAAGCTTTTGTATGTAGATATTTTTTCATTAAATATGTATACAGAAAACGATGTTTCGTTCAACAGCAATTTATTTAAAATGTAATGCAGGATCATTATAATCTGTCATTAGTATTTTACTTTTTCAATTAAATTAGAAATTTTTCGAGGGTTTTGCATTCACTATTTATATGTACAATGTATATATAGGTATGCATGTAAAATGAAATATGTGTAAAATTGTGTAGAACAATAACTTCGCTTTATCCGACTCCAAATCGCAGACCCGTCACTAAATACTGTCTGGTCAGCAGATTTTACCATCGTTTTAGCGAACGAAAAAATGTTCGGAAGTTATAAGCCGGAGGCTTACGTCCTTAATCCATAATCGATTGATCACGACTAATCGTCTGGGGATTGTAAGACTTTGTAAAAAAATAGCCAACCGACGTGGAAATAGATCTGCATCCGAATTTGCCGCTTAAAGAGAAATGGTAAAACAACCCCTTGTACTATTTGGTAAAAGTTTTAAAAGTTAGAGAAGTAAATATAGCGTAAAGCTAACTCAGAGTCTACTCAGAAAGTCTTTTATAAGGGGAGAGTCAAAATTCCCACGAATTCCGAGATGTTGTTTTGTTCTCAATATCAGCGTTAATAATAAATTATGAAATATACGGCACGCTAAAATGAGAACTTTTTTTCGGTATATTTGAGTGCGAAGTCCACAAAGTTTTCCGTCCCTCAAATTGGTTTCTTACTTTCTGGGAAAATTTCGCAATGTAATATTTAGTAAGAACTCTTTTTGAAGATCATAAATCATTAATGAAAGCTGACATTCTAGCCAATCTCGTAAAATCAAAATTAAGTTATACATAATATAACTTAACTTTTATACTTTTCGTATAAAAATTCGTGTAATTATTTGAAAAAAATAATTAGTAAAATGAAAAAAATCGACTGTTGTTAGAAATGCCAGAATTAAAGGTTTCTTGTGCTCTAAGACACTTTCCTTTTAGTTTAAAGTGCACCGATAATTAAATATTGTCGTGTTTCTCGCCCATTAAAATGTAAGTTGTCGGTTGTTCAAACTTATTTTGCTGCATGTCTACCGGAGGCGAGAAAAAATTCAAGAGGCTTCTCATGGCACGCAACACCGTGAAATCCGTGCGATCCTTGAAATGAAACAAGTTTCTTGATAAATACTGATGAACAGTAGGCAGAGGGTGGTAAGTTATCAGTGGCGTAACTACCTATTGGCCACCGTCAGTAGAAATAGGAGGATATTGTTTTTAGGTTGCGGTTTTGTGCTGGTCCCTCTTGGGAAATTGGACCTCGAGTTTCGCTGGCAGCACACTCGCCGCTCATTTATTACCGTTGCTTTACCTCTGGGTGGCCAAATTTACCGCCATAGCCCACCCCGAATCTACGCCACGCCGGCCAGGATCGTTCAGCTTTACACCGTGCAAACCTGCTGGACAGTGGATTGGCTCATCGCCATATTTATTGGATAGGCAAAATCGCGTATCAAGCAGAAAATCCCATGACCATGTGCAAATGCAATATCTTCGACGCAATGAACCGATAACTCTCGAATCGCATCTGCTTGACAAGAAATATAGACCCTTCATGCCAAAGCTTCCTATCTCGAAAAACGATAAGTTCCTGATATCAATAAGTTTATGCTTTTTGGAAATGAGACTTAACACCGTCATTTTTATTTAAACTAGCAAACCAACATTTCATTTTTCTTCTTACAACTTAATTCATTCATTCATTCCAAAGTCAATGAGATTTGAAAGTACAATGTATGTGAGATTTTCGAGACATTTTTAGAGGGGAATTTCAAGAGATTTCTAGGAATTTTAAGGGAATTTTACGATTTTTAACTGATTTTTATGAAATTCAAAAGATTTTTAGGATTTTAAAAATATTTCCTTGAATTTTAAGGGATTTTAGGAAATTTCGTAAAATTGTAAAGAAATTCGTGCAATTTTAAGAGACTTTTAATGCGGAATTCTAAATTTTTTTAAATTTTGAAGAATTTTAAGAGGTTTCTAAGAATTTTAAAAGATTTCAACGAATTTAAGAGATTTCTAAGTTTTTCGTGAAATTTTAAGGAATTTCAAAAGGCTTGTAAGAGTTTTATGGGGCTTCAAGGAATTTTAAATGTTATCCTGGAATTCTAAGAAATTTTAAGATATTTTAAAAGATTTTTCATATTTTTAACGGATTTTAAATGTTACCGTAAAATTTTAAGAATATTCTGGGAATTTTAAGAGATTTTAATGTTTGTCGTGGAATTTTATGGAGAGATTTCAAAAGATTTTTACGATTATTAAAAGATTTAGTAGAATTTAAAAGGATTTCAAAGGCTGTACATTTTTTTAAGGGCTTTCAAAAAATTTGTCGATTTTTAAAAGATATTGTGAACTTTTTATGGATTTGATGGATTATTATGAGATTTCTAATAATTTAAAAAAATTTCAAGAGATTTTTCTAATTTTTAAATTAGAATTGTTAAGGATTTAATGGAATTCAACGAGACCTCTAATACTTTTAATGGATTTTAAAAGATATAAAAAAATTTTAAATGTTATCGTAGAATTTTAAAGAATTTCAAGAAATTTCTGGGTATTTTAAGAGGTTTTCACGACTTTGATCAGATTTAAATCGAATTTCAAGGAATTTTTATGACTTTCAAAATATTTTATGTGATTTAAAGGATTTTAAAACTTGTCAGGGAATTTTATTGAAGGATATCAACATATTTTCATGATTTTAAAAAGACTTTGTAGAATTTACAAGGATTTCGAAGGTTTTCGTAAAATTTAACGGGTTTTTAAGAGATTTTATAAAATTTTTAAGAATTTTGATGCAATTTCTAATGATTGAAAAAAATTTATATGTTAAGAAACAAACACGCGTGCGATTATATTTTGATTTTTTTTTCCTGCAACTTCAAGTCATTCAAAAGCCAGTCAGGTTTATAACAATAATGTATGCGAGATTTTCGAGACATTTCGTTACACCGCTTTTTTAAGAAAGTGAGTAAAATTATCCCTTATAATAATCCGTGAACATTTAATACTTTTGATATTTATTTCCTCGACTACTAACGATGAGCGATCAGAAAAAGAAGGAGGTACTTGAAAGTAAAAATAAAGAATGTAAGAAACCGTGACTAAAACTTGTTAATGCACTTTTATCGGATTATGTTCAAACGAGTCTAATTTATACCTCAGTAAACGCCAGACCTTGGCCTTCTCCTGCCTGCAATCTTTGGCCAAAGATGACATTTTTATACCTTCTTAAAGCCTTCCATCTTTCGAAAAAATTCTGGTCCGGTCTCTCTTGTGATAATACCTTCCTCTCTTAGCGCTTCTTGACGCTCGTTTTTCTCTTGAAAAAATATCACTATGTTTCATTTCGCTGCCCAGCTCCTCGAGCAACTTTTCTTTTTATCGCGCCTGTTCATCCCAACCTTCACCTTCGTTCGTCTTGGTGCCCTTCCACATTTTCCAACAGCTCAGACAGAAAAAGAATGAAAAGAATTTTTTGCGACTGAACAACAATGAGCTTTGAAAATCACTTAAAATTCATTTAAAATAAAGTGAGGAGTGTGGAGAGTACTAATAACGGTAATAATATTTAATTTAGAGAACTAAATGATTTTATTATCCCAATAAAAAATTGGCTTGATAAAATTTTCCTAGAATATACTTTGTACAATTCTAACGGGAAATTGATTCTATATGTAACGGGAACATAATTTAAAAACTCATTAGGTGTGAAAAAAATATCTTCAAGTAAAAAACTGTTTGTGGTACTCTTTTTCTTTTCAATGTTCAATCGGAAGAGCAATTCGAGAAAGCGGCATCAAGGTTCGACACACCGATTTAGCAATTCAAAAGACGAGTGTATCTGGAACGTATAGGGCGCAAGACGAATTGAAGTGGTCAGAGTAGTTCGCAGATTGGTCTGTTTGTTGCGGTCAATCAGAGCAACGAGGTCGACGAAACGTGTGTTCGATTAACGGCGATCAGAAAATTACGAGGTTGCTTTGTCGAAATGCTTGAAACAGATAGAACTCAAGAACTGAATTAACTGATGAAAAGGATACTAAAAGCTCCACATTTTTTCATCCCAAATTCAACAAACCAGAATTTAATTAAAATTCGAAACTTGTAGACGGTAAATCACTTACATTCAATCTGTTTTATATTAAGGGCAAATTAGAGTTTCTATTTTCTTTAAATACTGCAATTTTAATTAATTTTTTAATTTTTAATATAAGTGGGAAAGGGCTTTAATACCTTCGTTTCATTATTAATGGCAGTGAAACTCTTCCCATTTACATTAAAAATTAAAAAATTCATTAAAATTGCAGTATTTAAAGAAAATACAAACTTTAATGAGAAGACCGCTGAGCACTGGCATATTTTCTGCCCTTTCCAAAAATTACAGCTTACCATTTGCCCTTAATGATATTTACTAATCTAAACAGGGTTGCTACAGAATCTGGAAATTTCCTGTTTGCTAAATTTATTTATTATTCGCCTTGGTTCAACATTAGGACCCTTGAGACCAACTTTGAATATCCAGAAGTTAAAAGTTTTGCGATTTTGGGCAAAACTTGGTATCCAACCGAAAGGAATAATCAAAAAATCGTCAGGCTTAACTAACGAGTATTTCTTGATTGTTTATAACAAGTTTGACGGACTGGAAGATCGTGTTACTCAATTTATGCGTCATGGAAGCGACGTGCTTTTAATCCTAAATCCGCTACTATTCCGTCGCACTTGAACCTCACATTATTTTCACGACTCTAGTAAATCTACTCTGACGACATTGGATGGCCCAAAGATGCAAATGTTTTTGCACGTTATTCGCGTTATACCGGAATCTGGTCTCGCGTAATAAACGCATAGAGAAGAGCAAATTTAGGGATGGAAAAAAGTTGCGACTGTTTATTCGCAGACAAAAAACCAGCATGTAAATCATATTTTTCCACGTCCGGCTAGCTCGACACAACTGACCGCATTTCGTGATTTAAACGTTGCTCACAATCTCGTGCAATTAGTATCTCTAATCCATGCTCGGGATAATAATTAAAATGTCATTTTTATTTAAATGTAAAATGTATTTTGTAATTGCATATTTAACTGCACGAATTGTGCAAATTAATAATTTAATGAAACTGAAGTTCGCTACGTTTACGAAAACCATTTTTTTCAATAGACATACAATTTTATTGTTTTAAATGGTTTCTGATGCCCAAAGAAGCCCAAAACAGTTTCACCACCCTTACGCTCTGATATCACCCCCAAAATCATCCCCTAAGGATAAAAAAACAATTAAAAATCCCCTAACTTCGAGACCTCTTTTATTGTTTTAAATGGTTCCATTTAATGTCTAAAGAAGCCCAAAAAAGATTCATCCACCTACCGCTCTATGATCACCCTCAAAATCAACCCCTAAGCATAAAAAAATTATTAAAAATCCCTTAACTTCTGGAACTAAAATATTTTATTCGAATTGTTTATGTGCTTGCACATCGTTCTATGCAAATAATACCTATATTTTCATAAAATATCAAACGTCCACGTACACAAAGTAGGGGGGGGGAGGGGAAGGTCAAAAAGTGATATATGGATGGCTCTTTATTACAAACTTCAAATCATTCAAAAGCCAATCAAGTTTGCAACAATATATTCGTTACACCAATTTTATAAGATAGGATAAAATTTTAGGTCTCGTTCTTTTTACAAAAAAAAAGTCTTTCATTGTAAACGTTGCGAACTTCAGTCTCATGTAGTTTAAAAGTCAGGTGGCTGCAAGTGGCTTCTTTCTGGTTAAATAAATGACTTTCGAATTCGAGCAATCGTTTTTATTACGAGTAATACTCATTAACTTGACTCAGTTGTTGATTAAAGTGCGAAATTTGAAGACTCACGAGTATGTATTAACGACTGGAAAAGAAAGTCTGATCAATTTTTTTTGCAGCTTATTAAAGAACGCTTTCTCAGTTCACTGATATATAGGTAGTCTGCAGATGCATGGAGTTCGAATGCAATTCAAAGAGACGAAACTCTTTGCCTTGGACTCCTTTGCATACCAAAGTAGGTTTCTATGCGCATCGTAAATTAAGGTCCGCAATTCGATTCGATGTCGTGGATGGCGAGTGATCCAAAGCAGTAAAGGATGTGCTTCACGGTTCGAATGTCGGCGAAAACTCATCGGAACCTCGAGAAGATTCGTGCATTGTTACACCCGTAGCGTCGCGAATTTCAAACTGATTTATATTTCTGTGCTTCTGTCGTGCCAGGGTTCTTTCGAAAACAACACGTATGAGGATCGTGGACCGAATCGAATGGAAATAAAGCAACTAATTTACAGCACTTGAAAAAAGGATCTTTTTTTATAAGAATGAATTGACGTCAAAACTTTCGAGTGAGAAATGAAGAGCATTTGCAGGTACTTCTCGATTACAACGAGTTTTCTTACTAAAGTGCACGTCGAGAGAAATAACGGGGATAACCTCGCTGCCACAATAGAAGCTGATAACAATTGTGAAGTTCGCGCTACACCTGTAGAGACTCTCACCGCTTTTCTCTTTATGAAGCGCGAGAGAGAGATTTTCAATTTGAAAAATTAGTAATCTAAGTAATATCATGTAAATTTTGTAAAACAAGTAACATACATGAAAATAAAACGTTAAATTGCGATCAATTTAGCTATCAACTAGAGTGAAGAGCTAGTTAAAATTCGATATGCTCACTCTGGAGTTAGTTGGACATCGTCCAAGCTTTTACAAATGCCCTGCTTACTGAAACAATTTAGGGCTTTGCTACACGTTCTGGAATTTGAGGAAGTACGAAATGACGGTTACGTGCTTTGCAGAAAACCTATAGATCGAAGATTCTAAAATAAGCAACATTCAAACGTTTTATCTGTTGTACCAATTTCTTGCAAAACGAAAGCTAAATATGTCCCTATTAAAATGCTCATTTCTTTATTTTTTTTTATCACAATATTTTTGATCAAATATCAGACGTGAAATACTTAAATAATCGTCCCCTGGAATTAGATTAATTTTCAATTGTGTGAAACAAATGGCAAAGCAGCAGACTTTAGTAGAAGGAATTAAAATAGGTCTCGAGATGTTGGAAATAATTCATTTCACGAAAATCAGCATAGAAAGTTCTGACTAATTCAGAAGCCTCTTAAACTCGTATTATCGTAGTTCAACTTATCTCGATTCTTAAACTTTTTCGTGCGACTTTTGTTCGCGACATTTTTCCATGTCTGCGACACTAAAGAAATTAACGACACTTACACAAACTCAACTATGAATACTTGCATGTGAAAAAACTCGTTAAAAATTTCACGTATAAATGTAACATTCGTGTAACACATGTACCTTAACAGAAGGTGAATTATTGGCAAAGTTCTTTGTCAAAATAAAGGCTATAGAAAAAGATGACGTCGCGGATACGAAAGCGTATGTAATTTGTGATTCAAGCTTGCAAGAGAAAGACCAGAAGTATTTTAAAAGGAAAAAAAGGCGATGAAAGGAGAAAGAATGAAGAGAGAATCAGAAGATGAGATGAGCAACTTTTGCGTGAGGTCCGATTCAATGCGTGCGGGAGAACCGTGTATCGCTGGAACTGATCTACAGGCATTATTATTAATATCTTATTCTACGCGTGCATAAATTTTGCCCCCCTGAGAGAAAAATCTTATTTGTTAATTGAGCAAAAACGAGACAGGGAGACCAAATGCAGCGCCGGGCTTGTCCCTCTTATGAACTTCGAGCGCTGATTTCGATATAGGTTGCCGTGTGTTAATTTGCATAGTCCTTTTGAAAGCTATTGTATATTATCGCCGATGATCATACTCGACGTATAACCAGCGTAATATCACAATGCCAACAACGCGTTAATTGGTTCATCGACTGGTTCTGTCGCTGGACACATGTTGAAAAAATGTTTACCATTCAATGCCACCCAGTTATTGAATCGTTCTACAAGACAATCCAGTGTATTATTATTCAATTTACTAATGACCGCAATTAAATTGAAGTTAAATTGAAAGATTATCGACAGAGCACGTTGATCATTATATTCCTCCAAGTTATTTGTAATTAAACTACCGCAATTTGATATCTATATATTCAGTGAATGATAAAATAAAAAAAAAATCTGTTCAGATTAATTTTGATCCTATTGAAAATTAATTGAAAGAGGAGCTTTAAACAAAAGTGAGGAAAGCTATTTCAGAAGAATCCCGTTTTGATTTATAAAATTTGAAGACCTTGGATTATATTCAGTTACATTACAAAAAATATATAACAAATAAGTGAGAAAAATCAGCACAGTGGCATGGATAAAAAGCTATCAAAAACCATTGATTCGAAAATGAATGGCTCTTAATAGAAATTCTCTTCTTTATGTTCGAGACTTTTTTGCACAAAGCCTCACAGCTTCTTGCAATATTGTCATGGACGAATTCGAATTGCCCTAGATTTCACTTTCCGTAATATTAGCAAAAGGATAATTGGTAAACCGATTGTACCAAAAATCTAGGAAAAAGTATCTTTAGGTAAATGCAAAGATACTCAATCCTAATTCTACCTACTTAAAACTAAACATTTATACCAGAAAAAATTACCTGCCTATTCCTAGCTATATTTAAAAATTCAAATAAACAATCACACCAACACACACACTCCACGGTTCTCATTCACACCGCCCCGGTGCAAAAGAACCTAAACCTAGGGATTACGTCCCGGGACGTATCCGACACCCGAGCTTATAGGCCACGTTAGGGCACACACATACAAAGCTCCAACCCTGAAATCGTACACCGTTTCTGAATATTTTTATCATGATAAATTTTTGATTTTTGTGAAATTGAAACAAGAACAGAGTGTCTCTAGTTTATAATAATAACCCGTTTACTACAAGTAAACAAACGAAATAAAAAAAATTTTAATTAAATCAGCGACACAAATATAAGAAATTTCTATTCGTTTTTAATAATTTCCTTGCTTTTGGACTGAAAACTTGAAGCTATAGATTTGTAACAATTCGTTTTAATACCTTAAATATAAATAAAGCTAATAATCAATTAGGATATTGTTGCAGCAGCTTGCCAAACAAAAAGTGATTAGAATTGAACTTTCTTTTTCAGTTCTCTGTTGTTAAATACATTTATAAAAACTCAAATCTAAATTCCCATTTCATTCTTCAAATGAATTGGAAACACTCCGTCCCCGTATTATTTCACTAATAATCACGGGAATAAGGATTAATAGATTGAGGGATAATTTAAAAACTACATAATAACTAAATAAATAATAATAATTTAAATACTACAATAACTGAATTCGTAACCACAAATTGTTAAAGCACATACACTGTTTAGCAACAATACATTATTCAAATGTTGAGATTTCTAATTTATAATAATTAAAGCTGTTTTAATTTTATGTAATTTGAAATGGGTCTATATTAGAAAATTTCAACTCAACTTCAAATGGTTGTATATTTAATTCTCTTGTGAAAAATTAAAGATTAAGATTTCAAGTTTTATAAAAAGTTGTGCAAGTTAGGCAAAATCTACAAAATACACACACACACACCCACTTTAGATTTTGCGGCTAACTAAATTGAAATAAAACGGTGTACGCTGAACAAAAAATATCCTAATCTAGATAAATTAAGAGTCAGGAGAATATATCAATAAAATAAAATAAAAAATAAAAGATTAATAAAATGAAAAGCTTTACTACAAGCAAAATCAATTTAAAATAGAAGAAAAGAAAATATTTCAAATCGAAATTAAATTTAAACGAATACTGAATAAAATATACAAAAAGGAATTATGAAATACAAGTACAATCTCTCGAGTTCTCTGCGAATCGAAGAAGAGATAAAATAATATTATGAAAAGAACATGCTCGACCTTCATCGACGCACAGATTTCTCGTTCCTTTCTTAGTTTTGAAAATAAATTAAATCGGTTTTTTTATTACATAAATTTGAATCTCATAAAATAAATTAATTTAAGATTAAAAATTAGAGTTTTCTCTTCTCACGAACCAAGAAAGGATTGATCCTGAGCTAATTAAATACAAGACAAAAATTATGAATATCCATTTACCAATTAAACCACTGTGCGATTTTTAAATTTAATTACAACTCATTTCCGTGCCAGTTCGGACCTTTCATCCCTGACATGATTGGAAATAAGAGGGATTAAGATATGGACTTACATTTGCAACTGTCCCACGTCGTAAGGATGACAGCATATCTTTGTTTTCCTAACTTCCAGTCAAAAACTTCTCTGAATCTTTGTCTTCAGTTCTGAAACATTCAAAAATATTTTTAAATTAATAAATAAGTACTTAATTCAGCTAGTAAAATATTTCTAAAATATTATAATCAATAACAATAATCAATAATAGTATTAATAATAAGTATAATAATAATAGTATATTTATAATAGCATTAAATACTTAATAAAAATAAATAAATAATTAAAATAATAAAAGATCTACAAAATGCAGACTTCAGTCTCTAATAGGTATATTTATTTAAAAAAAATATTTTACGTCGTGTGAGTTGAAAGATCGCTTCTAGTGTCCAGGAAAAATCCAATACGACATGTAAATTTATTTCCTAAGATTAGATGATAATCACTTCGCAATAAAATCACTTTATATCGCGTCTAAACTCGTATAAGAAAAAGCACATAATGCACTTTAATATAAACAGCGAATAAAAAAAATAGAAATAACATTTAATCGCGACGCATCACACTTTTAGATTTTGCGTTTCATAATGATTTTCCCACGATTTCTCCGATAAGAGTCAAAACCAAACTAAACAGCAAAGATTGAAAAGTTGGAGCAAGCTAGCACTCACTCAACTCCCACCACTAATACGAAGGGTACATCGAAGGCCAGAGGAAAGGTTTGATAAACAGACCCCAATACAAGTAAGTGAATAAACTCAGGTACAAAATCCCAAGGAAAACAAATAGTGTGAGAAATAGTAAACAATTCCAGAAAACCAATTAAAATCGGACCTTTATTAAATTGTGTGGGCTTTATAAAAATAAAATAAAAACAAGTCCAGTAATAATACTGGACTTGTAGAATTTCTATATTTTTTCAATTCCTAATTATTTGAATAAAATTTTGTTGGTCAAATTATTTCAATAGTAATGTTACTTATAGTAATATAAAATAGCCAAACGAGTTAAAGCCCCTGATTGAATTTAATCGAATAATATATAGGGGTTGCTAACTGTCCCTAAATCTTTAATTATTTCAGTGACCCACGATGAGTATAACTATAGTTATATAAGATCTGGGTTAATATTCGAAAGCACTAGTATATATATAAAAGGTTGAGAATATTGTCCAAGGAAAAGACACTTTGCGAATTTAATAAAGTGAAATTTAAAGAGAAAGCAATCTCATCATCAGTCAGGGATTCGCTGCTTTACAATCTTCTCGATTGTTACAAAAGTCGATCGTTAAAAGGGTCGTCTTCTCATTATATCTCGGTAAGCTGACAGTAAATTCTGTGTTCGAACAACGACAAAGTTCTTTAACTAACCTCGTTGGTACATTATAAAGGTTACCCACTTTCTCGTTTTCTTATCCCTTTTGTAATCGCTTTCGCGATTGTCACAGATATAAAACTTTACTTCACTGAAAAAATTACTCGAAAATCCCCCAGGACTCAGGGCGACTTAATCTTGAAACCAGAAGATTCGCGCTTCACAGAAATAAAATGAAGTTATAACGCTGCATTACATAAAAGAGAAGAATAATAAACTTTCCTGCGACCTGAGAATAAGTAAAAGCAGGAAGACGTAAAAATGTGTTGCCCTCAGGCTTCTCCCTCCAGCAAAAAGAAGATAAATATTTACTCTGCTTTTTCATTTAGGAAAATATAATCTTAGAGGAAATACATACTTTTTGTTTGTAAACAATAAAGGTTTCATATGAGGTCATACAAAATCTGAAAATCAAAGATGCATATATATGCCCTAAAATAAATATAATAGAATATAAATACAAGCAAAGCACGTTATCTGTTGCTTAGAACTCGAAGTTCTACAAATCCAGTAATTACATATTTAAATTAGCATTCCAATTATTAGAGTTATTATATAAAGCGAAAGATCATCATTACAATTTTAAATTATTCATTTATTCAATTATAAAATCCAACCGATTTTAATAAAGAGATCTTTTGTGCAGTATTTGTTCATTAATACTTAATCTCTTGTCCGAGCTTTTGTCATTATTAAATTTTAATGATACCGCGCTTTAAAATATTCGTTCTGATAAATATTAAACCGATCATTGGCTGATAACATTTAATATGACTTCGACTACAATAATTATACTATAATCAACGGGATATTGTTATGTACTTTTTAAAAAGCTCGTCAAATAATCTTTTTAACGGATTTAAAAAATGGTTAAACAATTGGTGTAAAATAAAAATTAAAATAGTTCAGTGATTATATATACATACTATCGACGATTAGAACATTTTTTGGAGACTTTATTTCGATCAGACAACTCACCCCTAAAGTTACTAAGATCTAGAATTTCCTTTTGAATCTTTTGCTAAAGACTTTCATTACGGAAACGACTTTGTTGTTGACAATAATATCGAAGACGCCCAAAACAATTAAAATCATTAAAGAAATGTCCTCTTATCTATTTTCTCTCTTCCACTCTTTCAATACCTATTCGGCGGGATTAAAGGCGAGATAAACATTCTATTGGGTCGGGGGTGAAACTCGAGTTTTGCAAATCAGCTCTTAGCTGGCCTTCCGTCTCGAGACAAAAGGAGCCTTAAGAAGAGGAAGAAGAAGCAACGCTGGCGACAGCTTTATAGAAACTGGTAATGCCGAGTCAACGGCGACAAATAATCGCTTTTCCGAGAGTAAAGAGAATTTTCAGCGAGTTTCTGTGCTACATCGAGGGCTAAGACAGTCGTCGTAGACGCTAATGAGGAAGACAGCGACTCCTCGCATTAGGTGAAATGTTTATTCTTGCCGCATGAGCGTCTGTAGGCACAGCAATTGAGCGTAAACTCTTCAAGAATCCAGTTTCGCATCCTTTTCTGCGTTCACCTCCTGCTGATACTATAATACAATTTTTACGAGAAAAATATAAACTCTATGTCCTATCAAGTCATCCATGTTTTATTGAAGTGGCAAACGTGAGTAGTTGGTTGGTATAAAGGAAAAAGGAAGCAAGACATTTTTCTCACCCTTCTTAACATCTAGCCCTTACCTTTTCTCTCATATATTTTTCCCCTCGTGTAAATGGGCACAATACGCCACGAGAGAAACGTGATCGTTGGACGAAGAAGCTCCTTAGAAAATAAACCGCGCTCTTAAAGATACAAATAAACGGGGCCACTCAAGGAAAGCGCAAAAAAAAAACAATCCACAAATACAGGAGGAACATAACAAAACTTCTACCCTCTATACTCGATATAAACTAAACAGAAAATCTTGAAGAATTTTTTTAATTCGGAAAATGTTTTAAACACTGACTATTTTCCATGTTGTGAAACTAGAGAGAATTTTTTCACAGCATGGAAAATAGTCAATATTTAAAACATTGACATTTAACCTTAATAATGATTAATTACTGTAAAATACTCGTGTGGAAATTCCCCAGCTTAGAAATTTTTTAATATTGGCCCTCTAGAGGCCAGTATTATATCTTGTTTAGATTCAAAGACATTATCACTAAACTGACATTTTTAAAAATGTTTCAGATTCTTTTCAACAACTTTTCGAATGGAATTTTCAATACCTTGGTGAGTACCAAAAAAAAAGAATTTCTATAGATATAACATATGAATGCAAAGGAAAGAAATGCATTGGTCCAACTCAGTATAAAAAATATAAAAAATATACAATATAGTCGACTACCCACCGGTAGGTCGACAAGGCTGAGGGCAAGGCCCAGTCATAATAAAATGCGAGTATATAAGGAGGGAAAGGGGCAAAGAAAGCTCGAGATATACGGCCTCATAATTCGCTTCTAAATATCGCTAATTGCAGCGCTGACCCTCTAAATCTTTCAGAATGCTATCTATGCCTGCTCGAAAATACTCTCCTAACCTGCTTTGCGATGCTGTTGTAACCGAGTGCCTTCGCTTACCTTACACGTACTCTATTAACCCCGCCAAGCCTCATCCATTTCTCAGATCGACGCGCGATATCGCGTGAGCATTTCGCACGTAGATGGAAGGCGAAAAAAAGAGAAAAAAACAAATAAAAATGCAGACTTAAATCGACCACCGCGTAACAAATCGTAAGGACGAAAAGACACGTTTTATCATCCGAGCGCGCAAAGCGTCAATTTACCTTACTCTCTATTCGGATATTATATATCTGCGCCTATTACTAATACACTGTTAGAAATCGGTGCGACCTATGACACCGAAGTGGTGTGAATGTTGTACTCTCACACTACCCCGGTGTGGTAACAAGACCGAATAGTGTGTGTTCTCAAAGTTGGCTCCCGGCGCGCGCAGCGCGTGTTGACTTCTCACTGGAGAAATCCTTCCATTGGCTGTAATCTGGCGCGCGATTCCAAATCGAATTAAATCAATTCGATTTTGAATCGCGCGCCAAATTTTGACCAATAGCAACATTTCTCCAGCGGGAAGCCAATGTGTGCTGCGTGCACAGGGAGCCAATAAGTGCGGCTTTTTAATCAAAATCACAGTCACACCGAATAGTGTATATCTAACTATTCCTGTCAAAAGTCACACCGATTTTTCACACCAGGCGTTTACAACTGTACACCAATGGTGTAAAGTTGTATGAATTTTTCTAACAGTGTACAGCTTTTTGGACTCGTGCCAAAGCAGAATATATTGTGCTTACTTAGAGACTATCCTCAGTCTCTCACCCTTTCTCTGTACAAATACTATTTCAAAAGTTACGTAACTAGAAAAGCATAGTCATTCAACTATATAGATAATTGTTTCCCTTCTCGAGAAGTATTGAATGAAATTGTTCACATTAAAACAAAAATCGAGTCTCAAGGCATTCTTCAAAATGATAATTATTAATGCAGGCCGTGATCATCCTATCTTAAAAAAGTGATGTTCCATATTTGACAAATATCTCGAAAATATCGAAAACATTTTTGTCGAAAACCTGATTAGTTTGGAAATTGCGCGAATTTTGTGAATATACCGAATTTCACAGTATGTTAAGGAATTTTATGAAATTTATTGTGATTTTCAGAAATTTAAAAGTATTTTTTAAGATTTCGTGGGATTTACAGGAATTTTAAGGAATTTGGCGATATTTTGTTGAATTTTAAGTAATTTAAGGAACTTTAAAGAGATTTCACGGTATTTCGAGAAATTTTAAGAGGGATTTTAAGATATTTTATAGGATATTAAGTAATTTTAAGGACTTTTAAGGAATTTTATGAATTTGCATGAAAATTTTAAATAAATTTAAGAGATTTTATGATATTTCATAAGATATTAAGCTATTTTAAGGACTTAAAGGATTTCAAGGGATTTACGAGATTAAATTGGATTTTTAGGAATTTCATCAAGGGATTTAAGAAGATTTTATGAGAATTTAAGTAACTTTATCTGGGATTTGATGATATATTAGAGGATTCTAGAAAATACATAATATATTTTGTTATTAAGTAATTTTAAAAACTTTTATTTTCAGAAATTTTAATGAATTTTGTGAGATTCCATTTTGGATATTTTATATTTTTAAATTATTTAACAAGATTTCACGTAATTTTGAGTAATTTTAAGAGATTTTATGAGATCATGGGTTTTTAAGTAATTTTAAGAAATATCAGGTGATTTTACGAAACTCAA
Organism: Synergus itoensis; assembly: GCA_904066005.1. NCBI lineage: Eukaryota > Metazoa > Arthropoda > Insecta > Hymenoptera > Cynipidae > Synergus > Synergus itoensis. The sequence continues at coordinate 69,991 of CAJFCP010000112.1, read as the reverse complement.
AGGAATTTCATAAGATTTCATATGATTTTAAGTAATTTAAAGGGATATAAAGTATAGATTGTGGAATTTGAAAGAATATATCAAGTACACGGAGAAAATTTGCGCGGTAATCATTACCGAAAGTTGTGGTGAAATTGGGATATCGTGACATTTCAGCTTTCTTTCGTCTAGTATCAGTATTATTTATTAAGCTTTTGGGAGCATATGATGAATGTATATTAAAAAATAAATATTAGTACTGTAATTTTTCAAGTCGCGCAATGTAATAGGTGGAAAATAATGATTAACGTAAATACTGTAAGAAGTGAGGAAGTATTCAACATAAAATACTACCAACAAAATGAAATTTTTTCAAAGATAAATTGAAAATTTCAAAGCAGATGCGTTCAATTTTTCGCATTTACTTTCGTGAGCCTTCACCGAGCTGGACTGGAAGGATTACCGTCCGTTCGGTAAAGCTACCAAGTGTATCTAGAATGTCTAAGAGCGAACTCGCATCAACATCCCGCTCATGCGCAGTAAAGGTTTTCTTAGTAACATAAAAACCACACTGCCCACGAGCCCACGCTTGCCGGTTCACAGTTTTAAATGTTTATAAGGAATATAAAATAAATTGTTCTCATCTTTCAGAAGTTACCTTAATATTTTCCACCTTTCCTATAATTATAATTTAATAATAAACGAGACCGAACGCGCGCTAGTTGACTTTATTTTTAATTTAAGCGATTTTGTACAATATAAAGATTTAAAATTTCCCGCGTCGCCCGCGATTATCGATATACGACGCGTCACGAACTGTATTGACCAATAAGGAATCGGGTCCACACATTATATAGCATTACAGTTTTTCGATATTATTTATTATTTATTATTGCTTTTGAAGTAAATTAAAAATTCAATCAATACAATAAAATGCAATATAATATAAAAATTCGTTCATTTTGAACATTCAGAACTTCAACCACATGATATTTTCATTCGCTCCTATTATATCTTTCTCGCAAGTGGTGATACTTTCTACTAGTTAGTATATAAGGACGATTCAAATCTATACTCTCAGCGTAGTGCGTGCGATTCGCCGAATATAGCGATAGTTTTATATATGTATTAGTCATAGCAATAGGTTTATGTATTGTACTCATATATAGTTTAGTTTACCATTAAAATTGTATATATAATATGTAAAGCATGGTCAGTTAGTTGAAGGGTTTGATGTATGTATTTGTAAAATATACATACATTAATAACGAGATTATTTTTTTTTCTCTCCAAGCTGTATCTACCAAGCCGTGCGGTACTGAGTACCGCACGGCTTGGTAAATTCTCAAGTCCAGGAGCCTAAATTTTCTTGTGGTTTAGTACAGGACGTTCTCATGAGCAGTGCGGTACTCTGTACCGAAAGCTTGGTAGATTTTCATGTAATTCCTTTTACAGTGCTGTACGTGAAAATTTACCGAAATGTCACGATATCCCAATTTCACCACAACTTTCGGTAATGATTACCGCGCAAATTTTCTCCGTGTAATTTTACGAAATTAAAGGAAATTTAAAGGAATTTCACGAGATTTTGAAGGATGTTAAAGGGATTTTAAGTTATTTTATGGGATATTAAGTTATTTTAAAGACTTTAGGGATTTCACGAGATTTCATCGGATTGTCAAGAATTTTAAGGTATTTTCTGACATTTCAAGGAATTTTAATTAATTTTAAAGAATTTTACCATATTTTGTGGCATTTAAAGTAATTTTGAAGGATGCTGCGATATTTTACGGGATATTTAATAATTTTAAGAACTTTGACGAAATTCGATGAATTTTACGAAATTTCGGTTGATTTTCAGGAATTTTAAGAGTTTTAATAATACTTCATGATATTTTGAGTAATTCTAAGTAATTTTAAGGCAAATCAAGGAATATCAAGTAATTTTACGAAATTTAAAGGAATTTCACCAGATTTTGAAGTATATTTAAGGAATGTTTAGTTTTCAAGAATTTTATGAAATTTATGAAGATTCCTGAAATTAGCAATGGAATTACAAGTTTCTATATTTCAGGAATTATAAATTCTCAATTATTTTGTATACTTTTGTGTGTGCAAAAACGAGAAATTAGTACGCTCAAAGCATTCAAAATTTTTAATGAGACGGGGTTGTGGGAATCTACATGTGTTGGGTGGCTATTTAGAAACCCGGAAATGCGAATTGCGAAAGCTGAAACGAAAGTTGAGTTTGTAAACCGTGTGTGCGAGTGCGCAAATACAGCTTTGAAACTTAAACTTAAACCACGAAGAAAGGGTAGCTCCTCACGATCCCGATCTCCGTCCACGACGAGAAAAGACAAGATTGCGAAACGAGATACCACTCACCCCCGTTTCAATCACCTTCTCGACCCTTCCCACTCACTCACTCTTTCAAAAGTTTCGCTTATAAGCGAACCCGAAGCGGGTCTTCTTCACGCTGAAGAAGCACTGCATTTATATTTCAGTGCATTTTTCCAATTTCGTGTATATATGTATAACCGTTGTGTTGGAAAAGCCAAACGTCTCTTGCCTGATAATAATTCTGTAAGGCACATTTCTCAAATCACCTTACAGATTTGAATTCTAAAAGTATAATTATTTACTTCTTGAGGCTTCAGATAATTCAGAAGTCGAATGTAGTCTCTAAAATTCCGAAAAACCCCACATAATTTGTGATTGGCCCTTGAAAGATAACAAAAAAGGAAAAGACTGTTTCGTTAAATCAACCTGTCAGATTCCACTTGTTTAGAATATCTTCTGGCGCCACATCAGCATTCCAAGAATTGTTGGTATTCAATATTTAAATAATTACTTAATTTTTTAATAATACAAATCTCTACTATGTTCAAGCTATAAAATGACGACAATCGTCTCATTATACATTTTGCTTCCTGCATAACAAAAGGTCGTTACACTTTGCAAACCGCAAAATGTGGCACTATTTTCTTAACAAATTACGCGTTACATCCTGTTTTATGAACAAGAAAAAAATAATTACCTTTACGCGGAAATATTATAGAGAGCTTACGCATTGTTCAAGTGTTATTTGAACTCTACTGTTATTTCTACTGTTAATTTCCAGAGTTTTTCAAGCGACTAGTATTTTTCTGTAATCGAATAACGAATAAGCCTGGACTGGACGAATATACCTGGGACTGGTTGGAGTGGAATGATTGAAAGGAACAAGGAGGACTTATTTACTAAAATCATTTGGTAAAAGTCACGTCCTTAAAACAAACTTCTAACTAAACACATATATAGGGCCTTTACAATGACGAAGGGTATAAGCTGTATTTCTCAGGTGGCCACCATGAAGCCCTAGAGAAGCTTGATACTCGTTTCCTGATCGCCTTGACTGTTCCACTTTGACGCCGACCGGCTCCTTGGAATGCGAGAACCAGACGGGTCAACGGAAAACGGAAGACCTAATAGTCGACTAGTGTAGGTATAGAATACGATTCTGCTCTTAAAACAATAGATCTCTTTCGCTTCGGGTATCCCAGGGCACGGCAGCAAACATGTTTACGAAAACTTATCGTGCAATCGAAAACAAAGGAGGAGCTGACTAATTGAAACTATTTTTCAAATACCTTTTCTTTTTTATAACAGAACTGTGCTTCTACGTTTTGATTCCAGTTATTCATCAACCTAAATACCGAATGATTCGAAATATTTTCATGCAAATGTATGCTTCAGACTGAAATCTATCCAATAATATTGAACATTACATTCAAATACCACAACGAAAAGAATTGAATTAACGATTCAACATTCGGTCAGTCAGATTCCTCTCATTGTGCACTCCAGTAATTTTCGATGGAATGCACAAATTTGGAATTCTATAACGAAATCCATTAAATTGGTTTACTTTTCTAAAAATCTGTCAGGATTAAATGATACAATAATTAAATCTAATACAATTAAATTAATATAGTGTCGTACGAAATTTTGTAATTTTGAATTATTGAAGCTTGTCAATCAATGCTGAATTTTATTAAAGAATGAAAGTTAATTTTAACAGCGTTATTCGATTAATTAGGAAATTTAAAATATCGATATGGCGTTTTTTTTAAGTAGAAAATAAAATGCAAAAAAAAAATTCAATCTGAAGAACAAACCTTAACAAAAAACACGAGTTGCGTATAGTAGGTGCATGCCACTATCACGCTGTGACTTGTACTTAACTGACTGAACCTAATTGTTCAAATACACGCGCTTCACCACAACTTGACTCACCCTCGTGCGAAAACAACAATAGTAAGCACTCGGACACCCACACTTACAGCTATATCTACATCGTACTCGGTTATACAAGTACATATCCACAACTTGCACTATAAGCTGCACGCACATGTTCCATAAGCGGAATTTCAATCAACCCCGCCAACCGAAGTAGCAGTTAATCTTGATCTACCTACTCATTTCCTAATAGTTCTAATAGTTCTAATAGTTCTGATAGTAAAGGTAATAATTTCACCTACTCACTGTATGGTTTCCTTAATATGTCGTAAACATACATTTCTTTCACGGAATTTCAAAGAATTTTATGCAATTTATTGTGATTATCAGTAGATTTAAGGACATTTATCAGTTATTGAGTTTTTTATAGCGTCTAAAGAGATTTAAAGGCATTTGGGGAGATTTCATTGGATTTTCAAATAATTTTAAGAAATATCAAGTGATGATTATACGAAATCACTATTTTGTAGAATTTTAAATAATTTTACGAAATTTCAGGTATTTTTAGGGATTTAATGAGATTTTCAGAAATTTTAAGGAATTTAATGAGATTTCATAGGATTTTAAATAATTTTAAGGAATTTGACGATATTTGTGGTATTTTTGAGTAAGTTTAAGGGATTTAACGATATTTTATTGAATATTAAGTAATTTTAAAGATTCTTGATAGATTTACGAATTTACGATTTTAAAATATAAAAATTAAGATTTTAAAATTAAGGTTTTAAAACTTTTACGATTTTAAGATTAATTGAATTATGAGTTTTACAAAATTTAAAGAAATTTCATGTTCTTTCATGGGATTTAAAATAATTTTAAGGAATTTGACGATATTTTGTGGGATTTTAAGTTATTTTAAGGGATTTATATTTATGAAATTTCATGAGATTTTCAGGAATTTTAAGAGATTTCATGGAGTTTTGAGTAATTTCAAAAGATTCTTTAACAATGTTTTAAAGAATTTTAAGGAATATCATGTGATTTTTCGAAATGTAAAGGAATATATGTTTTATGAAATATAACGACATGTTGTTTAATTTTAAGGAAAATCAAAGAATATCAAATGATTTTCGAAATTTAAAGAAATTTGATTTATACTGAAAAAACAAAAAATTCTGAATTATTTTATGCATGCTTTTGAAATCCCTTAAAACATTTTAAAATCCTTTGTTTTGAAATTGTTTAGAATTCTCTGAATCTTTTTAGCAAAAGGAGTGCAAAAATGAAGTTATAATCACGCGGATTATAGTTACTAATTAATTATTAAAACTTTGTATATTTTTCGCAAAAAATATGATAATGCTCCAAAGATTAAAATACTTAAATAATAAAAAAAATTTAAGATTTCAAATGAAACTAGTAAATTATTATGTCTTCCAATTTTGAGGTAATTTTAAGCTCGTCGGCAATTCACTACCGCGAATCTAAATTTCAAAAATGTTCATCTCTACTTTCGTTTATTCGGCACTTTTTACTGGCACATCATTTAGCTTGATAAATTTGAAAAAAAAGAGACTAAACCATAAATATAGACGTCCGCTCAAGAGTAAAAGTCATAAAGTTTTCCAAGAGGGTTTATGCAGAGATACCGCGGGTCTTGATTAAAATTTAACATTCGATTAATTTTGTAGCCATGACGTGCAGGTTGGTCCTGAACGAGGTTGATTCTTAAGACTCATGTTTATAACGTAATAACCTGGAAGGCTGAATGTCCCAGACGAGTATGCAGAATGAAAATACGACTTTTCTTGGTCGCTGTGCAACGCGGTAGTTTCCCAGGAGAAGCAAGGGAAAATGAGATTTTCATGATTCTCGTACATTAATATCGCGTTTCTCGGAGAAAAGGATCAAAATCTAGTGCACGTCGTCACACACATAGAATGCAGATTTACGGTCACGTTACATTAGTGCAACCAGTTCCTTCTGACATACTCGCAAAGTGACGTTCAGTCCAAGAAAATAATGAGAAGTGCAAATATTAGGTCACGAAAGCACCATACAGTATTTTTCCACGGATATGTTTAAGTTTAACTTCCAATATTAAACATAGAATATTTGATCTAGTTTTTAAAATTAATTTTCCCCGGATTGAACAAAATAATAAAAAATCGTAAATTAAAATAAAAAATAGCGTGATGAACAAATCAGAATTTGTTAGAAAAGTATGTAATTATCTAAACTCTCCTGTATAGACAAATTACACATAAATATTTACGTAACGAAAGAGCTTCTCGTATATTCAAGACACAATTCAGCACTAGGCTAACAAAAACCAGGCCTATGTGTACCCGAACTGTCAAATTGTCTTAAGCGAAAGAAATTATGTTGTCCCAACAATTAGTCCTCGTTTTTCGAGCGCATAAATCAAAGATGAATGACCAGCTAACTCATAAAGAGTGAAAAGAGTCACATTTACAAATTTGCAGGCAGAAGATCTCACGTTCACACATAGTTCGTGCACGTAATACAATAGCATAGATTACGAGCGATTTAGCACGTCTCGACTATAGTAACGTATGTAGGTGTAATTTATTAAAACGAGTAAGGCGGAACAAGGTCAGGATCCAAGCAGGAGCCAGAACACTTATTTTAACCTAACGCTATAGTTACTTCACGCATTTTACGACCACACTTGGGCGGAATACATTCAAAATAAAACTGACGTACCAAAGTGGAATATGTCTCGCTGCAAAATGATGTATGCCACGACTTGCATTATACATCAGCTAAGTATACCTAATGCATCAGAAGTATTGTCAACCGATGGATTATAACTTTTTTTCCCTTTACTTATGCTAATTTCACCCCTGAGGATTTAAACGATTGGTATAGAATTTTTAATCGAGAGAAATGACGTCCTATTATAATGTGACAACATGGTTTGAATTTACATACACTTTCTTCAGACTCTTAATTGCAAATTTTTAAGTCAAGTATATGGGTCACTCACTGTCACATAACTTAAGTTTTCGAAATGAATTGAATTTTTAAATACCTTTTTATTATGAATATTTGAAAACAAGATTTCTAACGTAGAAAAAAAATGAGACTTCACAAATAAGAACCACTCAATTTTTCCAATAATAGTGACTAAGTTTGAATTGTTTCAGCCAGGTTAATGCAACTAATTAGTACAGTTAAATTTTATATCTTCAAAGAAAAATAGATCCTATCTTAAAAAAGTGGTGTCACGAAATGTCTCGAAAATCTCGCATACATTGTTGTTGCAAACCTGATTGGCTTTTGAATGACTTGAAGTTTAAAGAAGAAAAAAAAACTAATGGCGCAAAAAAAATTTCACGAAAACCTTCGAAATCCATTAAAATTCGTTAATATTTCTTCAAATTCCCAAAAACCTCTTAAAATTTCATGAAAATCCACAAAAGCCATTAAAATCATGAATTTCTTGATATCCAAGTTAAAATTCGCAAAAATCTCTAAAAATTCCTAAAAGCCTCTTGGAATTTCTTAACATTTAAAATCTCTTAAAATCCTTAGAAATTTTATCAAATTCCATGAAATCCTTTAACATTTTACGACAAAAATCTTTTAAAAATCAGAAAATCCTTGCAAATTATTCGAAATCTCATAAAATTTCACAAAATTCTTAAAAATCCCATAAAAAATTTTTTAAATTATTAAAATCTCTTGCATTCTTTTAAAATTCTCTTAAAATTCTCTTAAAACACCCAGAATCCTTTTCAAATCACTCAAAATTTTACGAAAACCTTTTAACCTTCGTTTAAAATTCGTTGAAATCTCTTAAAATTGGTGAAAACCTCTTAAAATTCTCAGAAACTTCTTGAAACTCTTTGAATTCTAGGATAAAATTTAAAGTCCCTTCACATCGTTGAAAATTCATTAAAATTATTAGAAATCTCATTAAATTCCACAAAATCTTTAAAGAATCATAAAAATCTTTAGAAATCGCTTAAAATTCGTTGAAATCTCTTAACGTTCTTCGAAACCTCATAATCTTTCTCAAAATTTCAAAATATTTCAAATCCCTTAAAATTCCGCGAAATATTTGAAATACCTTAAAATTCCACGAAATCTTTTAAAAATCCTAAAAATCTTTAGAACTTCGTAAAAATCTCTTGAAAATTGTCAAAGTCCATTGAAATTCCTAAAAACCTTTTGAAGTTCTCTAAAGAAGATGATGTAACGAAATGTCTCTAAAATCTCGCATAAATTTTATTATTGTTTCAAATCTGCCCTCTAAATTTGAATCAGTGAAATTTTATTGATTTTTGAATGACTTGAAGTAAAATAAATAATCGTGCGCGTAGCACACGTGTTGGTTTGCTAATTATTTAAAAAACAATCAATACACTCAGAATAAAAGTATTTCTATGTGGTAGGGACATTAAAAGTTAAACTTTGTGACAATGACCCATATGCATGCTCAAGAGAGATTAAATATTCCGCTGGATGCTTCTTGCGAATATGCAGTGTTTCAGTGAATCAATTTAGTAATTTAACTGAACATATTTCTTAAAGTGATTAATAACGGACAGAAAGAAGAATTGAGCGTATGCTCTCGCGTATGCTTGATGTCTGAAATAAATTGGCAATATGTACAAACATTCGAGCTACGACTTTCGTTCGTTCTTTATTTATGAATCTCGTCTGATTACGATATAGCGCGATAATTTTACAATCCTCATTACTGCTTTAATCTTTTCGCTTTATCACGTAGATGATTTACCGGCAGCTGCAGTGCATTACTACATAATCCTGCCACTCGATTTCGGTGGCCTCTGCCGTAGGGTATAGTATTGCCAGGTTACACAGGGCATTGTATCGCAATGCGATGGTATGATCCTAGTATAGGTATTCATAAGTATGTGTGTGATACACCACATCAGAATAAAGCTCATACGAGATGAGATGAGCTCATGTGCGTTCATGTGTGCACAGAATTTCGCGGTGTGCGAGTTCGTTGCACAGTATGGCCCTGTGCGGTGTGATGTGGCTAGGTCGTGTGTGACAAACCAACCGTGTTTGTTGCGAATGTGGGTAGGACAATGTTTTCATTAACAGAATACATGGTTGGGAAGTCGACATTTCTCTCTATAATATAGGAATGCACCTCAAATATTTTTCACATACAGTTCGCCCAGGACAAAGATGAGGTATCTAATTACTGCAATCGTTTCTACTCATTCAATTGTACTCACGTAATGATCGTATGTAAATCAAGAATTTATGTTCTATTACGAACATCAATTATTTTAATGTTGAGTCGATTTATGTTAAACAAATTTCTATATGAAAAAAAAAAGTAAAGTCACATAAAGTCCGATGTTGACATTATACAAACTAACTTTAGACGTGCATAGAAGACTCGAAGATATCAATCAGATTCCATTCTGTGGACTAATACGACAATCCCATAAAGTAATTCCCAATCATATTGGAAGATCCATAATACGATATAGAGTTCTTATCTTCGTTTGAGGCATAACAGAATCTCTCTTCTCATAAGTCGCATGCTGGAATGTCGGTCATATTCCTCACGATTCCGCTTGTACAAATTACTTTCTGGAGCTGAGTTGGCTCACGGTATCGTTAATACTGACATCGTTGACCTACGGATTAGACACGCGTAGCGCTAATTTCACAGTTCCGCATCGGTCGTTACTCCTTTTTATATTGTTCCTCCAATCGAACTCACCAAACTCAAAGCTGGAGAAAAAGAGATTCCTTTGTATGCTCTACAATGTGGATATTCACTGTCTTTTTTTTGTCTGAACACGTCTATAGAAGATTGATTCAAATGATTTATAACTGTGGTTTGCTTATTTTAATTGCCTGCTTAGCAAAAGGATGTAAAAGCATTCTTGTTCTAAATTTGAAGCGGATGATCTTCATTTTTGGGGTATTGGCTGCTTCCAGACATCAAGAATTGATGAAACTCTTACATCTTCTCAAAAGTTAAAGGAAAAGTAATGTTTAATTTATACATTATAAAACACTTCGACCCTAAAGGGCTAATTATATTAAGAGCCATGTTGACAGGTGAATTCAGTGTGTCTGACAATTTACGTCACTTGAGTTGATACAGAGCCTGTTGTCGCTATTCATTACACATTTACAGGTACACGTGCGACTGAGCCTGTATTTCTCTACAGGTGCAATTGGACACTAGTCCTTCGGGAAATTTTCGATAGCGCAATATCTGTCGTGTAAATTTGGTTCGGGCAATTGTACAGTTGCATTGCCAACCCAACTAAAGTGGCGCATCCTCTGCATGCATGTGCCCGTGTAGAAAAATTTCATGGCGCTGGCCAGACCGTCTAGTTCCGTTCA
>CAJFCP010000112.1:42033-54422 GCA_904066005.1 Synergus itoensis | reverse complement strand
AGTGCGCTTGCGTAAATTGAGCTTATTATAGCTGCAAGAACTGCATGAAACTAAATTGTAACCATTGTAGAATGTAGAACCCACAAATTAAAAGATATAAAGAAAGATATTTTAAGACGCATGGAAAAACACATACGCAATCTGTTACACACTGACTTTGGACTTGGCAGTGATCTCAAACTGTAGAGGGCATAGAAACTCAATGATAATATGCGAGTTTATCGCTGACCGTTGCTGGTGTCTTCCTCGAGGCATTTGCCTCTAAAGTATACATACATAGAGGTTCGTGGCGATCAGTCTTTAGGTTCAATATTGACGCTTCCCCAGTCAGTCTATTATCACCAGGCTGACGCTATACTCCTACAGCACGTTTTCCTCTTCCTTGAATGTCCTCTCAAAGACACCAGTGTCAGTGATAAATTGTTTCTACGTTATAAAATGAAGATAAGTCTAGAAAAGCGCATCAATTTTCTAGACCATTATGTAACTCCTAAAAGAATTAAATCGCACAATTTGCGAGAGTAATTCTGTTTTCTTTCTTTTAATACGACAATTCAGCAACATTCAGCAACCTGTACCTTACATTGCTACTTGCAATTGAAATAAGAATACACAAACACAGTTTCACAACAATCAGCACTAAAAATATAACGATAATTTCCCGAGAATGAACTTTTTTTGATGGAGTTGAGAGAAAGCCGTAACGAGTTCCAGAAACATTTACCAGTTCTGAAAACGTGTGTAAATCGGCACCTATGCGAAGCTCTTGAGATGTGCGACCTGCTTTTCCATTTTTATTTGCGCAAGACAAGAGCAAGTACATATTTTGCTCAAGCAAGTGTGAAGTCTCAAAGGGTACTGTGGAGTAAATGTATGAATGAGTGTGTGAATAAGTGTGTGAATAAATGTGTGAATAAGTGTGTATTTATCACTTGTACTTTTTAAATTGTACTTCTATAACTCCTGTGAAATTTATTCATAAATCAGCTAATTGTTTGATTCTTCAGCCTTTAAATTATTTTCTTATTCACTGAAGTTTCATCAAATGACCCAGAGACACTAAAAAAATGTCGGGAAATTCTGAGAGGAAATTGAGCAGAAAGCTGCAGTGCAGAATCCATTTCAAATCTCGATATTTTGACAGCTGCACCTCGTGAAAAATGAAATGGTAAACTGGTCTACGATTGGGAATAGAATCGGGAATGCGGTGAAAAACCGATTGGTAAAAATAGCTAAACAGCAAGGAAACAGTGGGAAATGGATAGCTACTTGAAATTTACTTGCACCATTTATCTTCCAGTCACGTTCAGCTACGCGACGTTACCATTTATTTGGATCGAGCAGGCACAGGTCTGTACGGAATCGAGCGACTTTTAAATCGATAACGATGAATACGGGAGGGCCCAGCGATAAGACTGCTTTACAACTTGTATGATATTATCTCGTGTAATCTCGAAGGCCTTAACTACAGTATAACCAATACAGGTTTTCGTTTGGGTCTCTTCCGTCGATGGTGTGCCTTCTCGATCCTAACGAAGATTTTCGTGTGGGTGACGGTGTGCATATATAAAGAGGAATAATCCCATCGCGAGTATAGGAGCAAAAGAGATGGACCAAACACATGTGGGAGGGGGCGAATCATCCGTATAGTTTCTCCAAGCCTCCTTTGGCAGCTGCGATCGATACCACCCGTAGCTATAGACAATAAATATCATACCGCTACATTTCGCGAGACTAAATTGAAAATTAATAACGGCAGCGAATTATCTCTTGCCTCAGAAAACGATCGTAAAAATCAGTTGCAACTATTCGCCCCCGTGTTTACAGTTTGTTCCACAAAGGTTACGACAAAAGTATATAAAAACATAGAAATAAATCATTTTTTTCTCCTTTAAATATGTGATATTATTTTATCTCCATAAAATTATTCTAATTTTTCAACAGCTCATTTGAAACAGAATTTTCCAGAAAAAGCAACTATTTCGACGAAAATTAACTGCGAACAAGAGCACAAGGTTTATTTCACAATATTTCATCAAAAATGAAACGAAAGAAGTCCCCATCGAGATTTTTACTACTCCACGATATTTCAGAATTTTTGGAATGATTCTGATTTAAATAACAGACTTTTGCCTAAAGTATGATCCTAATTGTCAGAAAGAAATATTTTAAAATTTTATGTTGTAATTAAAACGGAATGGAATAATTTTACTTGAGAGGGAAAAATTCGACAGGTTCAGATCAAGATATCAGAATCGGATAGCAGGAAAAATAAATTAGTGGTCAGAGTCCGAGGAGCATATTAATAAAGCGAGGAGCAAGAATAATAATGCGATGGACAGAATTATAGTTAATTGACACCCATCGATCGCTTCTATACCGGTCCAATTAAAATCAGTGCTTTTGTCGTTTATCAACGACAGACGTGGAAACGAAGAGAAGGATGGGTGCGGAAGAGCCGCGGTCGATATCGTGCCCCTCATGAATAAATTCACAAGCCGAGCACCTGAAGTACGGGACAAAGATGTTAGTTGATGATTGGGGAAACGTTTTCCTTCTTTAAGATCGCCTTGTTAGTGCAAAGCCCACCTTCGAAATCTCTTACTCTCTCATCTTCAACGTCTCCACCAGTGGACTGTAAACGGAAATTCCTCGAAGTTATTATTCACCCGTTACTATCGCCAGCCAACAGCTAATATTAATTGAAACATCTCACTAAACAGTTTGTTTAAATTCTTCCAAGTTTCCTCGTAACTGTCCCTCATTTAACTAACATCATCGATTCGAATTTAAAAAGTACCTCAAACAATAAAGATTCACCCAAGAATCGGAATCATAATTTATTTGATTGACCTTCTGATTTTTATGAAGAAATTTTCTGAATTTTTTCCTCGTAAAAATGAAACTCTAATGATACAAAAATTGTATTTGGGACAAGCATTTTGAGTATTAAATTTAAAAAATAATATTTAGATTGTAGATAAAGAAAAGGTGCTAATAATATTAGAAAAGCTTAACTAAAAGTGTTACTCTCGTCACCAATTACGGAAATATTATCGATGCCTCCAACGAGAATAATCCCCGGCGTACGCTTATCCGATATTGGGTCGAAGTATCGAAGGGTTTAATGGAACCAATCTACACATACATGGAGGGCTAGTTGTGTACCTAAGCGATGTGTTTCACAACTCACAGAACGTTACAATAAAGCAACGTATACTCGAAGGGGGCTTAGTTTGCGCGGTTATTCGACGCGGTTTCTATTCTAAATCACCCGCACTCTGCGTGGCACAGATAACGCCGATGTCTATAACGCTTTGGACGACGAGGCTTAATTAAGTATATATTAATTAAAATCCGCATCTCATCCCACTCGATTCTGTCTTCACCCTCCGCTACGTCGTCATTTCCGACCAACAAGCGCCCACTCCTTGCTACATATTTGCGTAAATTAAATTTCGTCGACGCTCGGAACCTCATTACCTGTGAATCGATGCACCTTAACTGATTTCAAACTTGCAAACTTCAATCGAGTTTTCCTTCTTTGTTCCGACTATCTTTAATACGGGCATTACCTTCTTTAGATTCTTAAACAACACGTCAAAAACTTAAGTGTATCCCAGTTTGTTACTCTGACAGCTTTTATAATAATTATATAATTATATAGCCATTATCCGTAATTCACAAATAATTTTACTTATCAAAATATATTATTTCAGGATAGCCACAAGATTCAATTTTTCAACTTCCCTAACATTTCCCTGACTTTTCCCTGATTTTCAGACAAATTTCCATGAAATTTATAAATAAATAAATTTTCAATAAATTGAAATGATTGAAATTGAATGCCATTGAAATTTTTGGAAAATTTCGCATGTCACTTTAAATCTTTCGAAACCCTATAAAATCTTTTGGAATATCCTAAAATTCTACGGAATCTTTTAAAAATATAAATTAAGGGCATGTGATATTTTACCATAAGAGTAAATTAAATAAACCAATTATAAATTCACAATAAATATTTTTAGCAAATAAGAGTCAATAAACCTTCATCTCATGTAGACGAAGGTTTATTGATTCTTATTTGCTAAAAATATTAATTATTATGCATGTATAATTGGTTTAAATAATTTGCTCTTATGGTAAAGTATCTCATGTCCTTAAAGTCCTTTAAAATTCCAAACTATAAAATCTCTTAAAATTTAAAAATCTCTATAATTCACAGAAACCTTTTCAAATCCTTGAAAAATTCACAACCTTCGAAATCTCTTTAAATTCCTTGAATTTCTTGAAAGGAACTCGCACAAAAGCAATGACAAAAATCTCTCCTCCAAATTGGCTGAAACTTTCAGAAAATAATGTTCTCGGCATGCCGAATAAGTTTCCACGGGCACAACAAGATCCTATGATTAGTTTCCGGGCTATGGAATCTAGAAGCAGATTTTCAAGTAAAAAATGAAAAAAATGAAAATCGCATTCAAAGTCAAAATCATTGATACCTTTACGTAACCCCCTTTATCCCCTTTAATTTTTGCCTGAATTATTATGATCAAACCCCTATTTCGAGATATATCACATTAGATTAAAATAGCTATTTTAATCCCTTTAAAATTATTGAAAATATCTTGAAATCATTAGAAACCCGTGTGGAAATGTGCCCAGATTAGCCCATACTATAATTGGGCGCCAATGTGTGCCCAACTGGGTAGCCCAAATATGGAAAAAAAATTAAAAAGATTCGATTGTTTTCATTATATAATTAAATAAATGCAAAGTGTGATTAATACTGCACTTTTTTCAATAATTCATATTCCTGAATTATTAAACCTAAAGTTTCTAGAGCCAGTAACTGTTTAGTTTATACTTAAGTTTTTATCTAGCTTAGAAGCGACGAAGAATAATTAAATTTAAGATTTGATATCGATTGGTTCATGTTTTAAATATGTTTAATTATAATTAATCCATAATTTGTTCATTTGTTAAATATATCGATCCGTTCATATGTAAAGATTAAAAAAAAAAGCAATAAATCTTGTTTCTGCAAAAACAAGTTTTCTTTGTAATATACTTAACATAAAGATTAACCAATTTTAATATTTTATTGTTAATTGGTCAGTCCACATTCAGCCCAAATAATAACTGGGTAGAAAAAATATTGCCCAACTTGGGCCCAACTAGTTTCCCCTAATATGGGTTTTAGTTGGTATGAGCGTTACAATCCAAAATGGGCCCCACTTAGAGATCCCACTTGGGCCCCAGTTGGTATTTGGGCAAACTATCTGGAACCCAGTCTGGCCCCAGTCGATGTTTCCACACGGGAACCCAGAGAATCTCAAAGAATTACTGAAATTTCTTTTTTTGCTAACAAAATATTTCAATCAATTCTTTTTCACTTTTCTTCCCGGAAATATTAAAGTAAACTGGCCCAGAACTAGATTCTAGAGAAACTTTCAGCTCAGCGTGGATCAAGTCAAACTTTTTATTTATGGAACCAAACTTATTAAGTAGACTAGGTTACGCAAGTTGAACTCGAAACAAATTAAAAAAGCTAACTTCTGGATACACTCCTCGAAAGATTTTTTTCCTGATAAAAAAAGTTGTGATTTTTGTCGGATTTCAAAATGATTTGCACCCTTTTTTCACCTATAGATTAGTTGCTATTTTCATATCATCAAAAACTTCCATTCTATTGTACTACAAACCCCAAGAGTGAGAAAATGGGATATCCTTGTTCCTCGTATTCATAATCGCACCAAGAGTCATTACTTTCTCTATTTTCCCGAGAGTTAATAGAAATTCATATGAACAGAAAATATGAAATATACCGACATGTTGATTTACGGAAATTTCCCTACTCAAATGTATTCCAATCTCGTGAAATTTAGATGACTCAACAGTAAAAGTTGAGTGTCCTTTATCTCTAGACAGTTTCTTTTAGAAGTAAAAAAAAGAAAGGTCATTGATCAAAAAAATCGAACTCAGGTTAAAGAAAACACTCTCGTTATATCCAACCCATCACCGTCAACCTTAGTTAGTTCGAGTCTATACTCTATATAGTAGTCCATGTCGTAATTTCACCAATCGAGTTAGCTTTAGCGTATAGCAGTTTCTCATTAAGCGAAGTTCGCTGTTTACGTTGTTGAAAGCCAATTCTCTGAAGAATTTCTCAGAAATTAGTGCAAGAATTTCCTCCGTGACGAAAAACTTTTTCGTGTACAGATATGTATGCCCAAAGGGGAATTTTCAATTTAAAAAAGTGTCTAGTCGTTCAACTTTTCCGTATGAATAGCTCGATCAGAGACGGACAGGTCCTTCTACCCTTTTTCCTATAAGACGCCAATCAAGTTTGGATATATTCGCTATTTTTGAAACTCGGTCTTTGACAACAAAATTATTATCCACTTTCAGAAAAATTAGATGATTTTTTTAAAAAACTTCCTTTGTTGTTTTAAAACTTTACACATTCTCCATCTTTACAAGTTTACATTGACACAGGAGAGTCTCCAGTAAGTGACATTTCGTGTCTTCTGCTATATATCCAACGGTTGAAGGCGGTGACATGTAGATTGTAAATAAAGTTCTTCCCAGAAGCCTTTTTGTAAACTTTAGATAAGAACTCAACCATGTGAAATGTATGACCTTACATTTATTATTTCTGCGGGCCCACCCGGCCATTTCATTCTGAATCACCGAATCTATTTCTGATTCGTAGAAGAAGAAACTGTGAGGTCCACGAAGATATTTTCCCTGAGAGATGTGTGTATTAATGTGCAATTAAGATGCATTTCGAAACAAATTATGGTAAAAAATGAACACTTGGCTCATAAATTCTTTAAATTATTGCTAATCAAATACTGGTTTCCTGGTAAGAACTATATTTGGTATTGGAGATAAAGATTATAGACACATTATACTCGGACATATCACATTACGATTATTAAGAGAATTGTAATTAATCCGAAATGTCAATTAAAATTCCATAGTAGCGATTCAATTCCTTGTTTTTTTTTTTTTTTTTTTTATTATACTTGATCTTGAGAAGTTTGCCATATTTGCGCTAGCCATTTCATTTCTGAGAAACTGCAGACCACAATCAACATAAATTCCAGTGTTTCCTGATCGTAAAATTTATGAGGTGTAGTGCAAAGCAATGTTCTTAATGATTCAAAAATAGGCTTGTTCAAGATGGAGATGACAACGAAGACCCATGACGTTCCATTAATTGTTGGTTGTAGCGATTTGTCGTTATCGGTCGAATCATCTCGGACAGTCGGAGTCAATGACGTCCCTCTCGAAGGTGATCATCATACCTACGTAGATTATACATAGATATCTGTGTATACTGTATAGTCACATATAGTGTTCAGCTCCTAACAGGTATCAATCGAATATTATAAGCACTTCTGTCTCTCCGTTGGGGATACTTGTGGCTGATAAAAATAGAAAGTGGAATTTACTCATAATATTCTTTAGAGTCAACGATTCTCAAACAACAAATTCCAAACGATTTCATAGTGATTCTTCACTTTTTCAAAGAAATATCTGAATAATTTATTAAATCAAAAAGTGTGCTCTAGAAAATTTACTTATTTTCACTTCTCAGAGGGCCAAGTTTACAAGTTAATTTTTAAATAGATGTTTAATGTTGAATTATGTATTCCAGATTTACGTTTTCCCCTTCGTGTGCATTAAATCCTCTTTTGCGTTAAAATTTCAGCCCGTAAATCTTGTATCGTACCTACTTCCTTATATGCGAAAGCGAAGAGCTTTTCCTTGCTTCAGTATGAATCACAACTTTAGAAAAATTCGAGAAATACCACCGATGTTTTTCAGAAAAAATATATCACGCGCTTATCAGAGTGAATTTTATGCTGGTATCTTTATAACTGTTATTGAAATGCATTTTAATAACAACATCTATCTCGGAATTTTTTAACTCTTTGTCCCACGTTTGACCAACAAATTATAACTCATTAAGCAACCATAATCTTCCGAGTCCATTGAGGCAGTAAACCTCGCAATTCTCGACTTCATCGCTTGCCATTTTACTTGTTCACTGATTCTTAATTAAACTCGTATGCGGAATTACAAATATTTATAATTATGATACTTAAGTCGTAAAACGCATAATCATTAAATTCCACCTTTGATATTCGGCGATGGTGTAGAAACGAGTTCAAATGCATCGAAATTTATAGTAAAAATCTGAAGGAACGGTCGTAAAAAGTCTTCAAGTTTTATTTTCTTCTCAGTTTGAAGTTTTTATGAAATTATAAATGGGATTATCGGAGAGAATAAAATTGATAATTTATGGGTGCCACTCGACAGAGCTAAATTCAATACAAATGATGCCCCCACTGATATGATGCGGGTCAGAATGTTTTCAAAGCGAAAGTGAAATACTCTCACCAAAAAAAGAAAGCTTTCTACATTTCAATACTGAATAGATTCTAATTTTCTTGCCCATAAATAACCTGCAACAATTCTTTTTGGAGGAATAATAACAAAGAGGAACAATTCATTCATACCTTCCCTAATGAGGATGTGTAATCATGTAATCACAATTTGTTCTTAACTAGCTGTGAGAAAGTCACTTTGATTGGATTATTTATGCATTTATTTCATGAACTTCTGAAGAAAGGGTATTTAAATTATTGAAATTATCCGAATCCTATTTTGTATTAATAAAATTTTATGGTCTCGCAAGGGACAGATGTGAGGCGAGAAGATATGCGTGCTTCAACAAAAGACAGAGGCATATAATTTGACTCCTAAATAAATTGAGGAAAGTATCGTATAAAGACTATACACTGTGACAGAGGCCATAAAATTTCAGCTGAACGAAAATACGGGCAACGGAAGGAATAATTTTCAAGTCTTGCAAATTGTTCATAAATTACATATTATATAACAAGTTTTACTATAATAAGTTTTGCACCTTAGAGTCATGCGATTTTGCAAACCAAACTATAAGTCTTATCGAAAAATAGTTGAACATTGTATTTTTACTTACTTATTACATTCCCATCAGAGAGAATTTTATTAGATTTGTTTTTTTACTACCATTGTTAGTCTGTCACTCCAAATTATGATGATCCAAAAGACAAAAATCCACAAATCATTCATAAAATGTCCTCTAATCGTTTCCTAGAATCCAGTCAGCAACACTGTAAACAAATGGTTGAAAATTAAACATCACTATTAATGTTACAGTTGCAACAATATAATTTTAATCACCTTTTTTACTGTAAATGTGTGTGTCCAATGGACACTACCGACACTACTGTTCATTGTCAGAGGATACGAGAATTTCAATGCACTTCGAAACGACTAACTTCCGATTCAAAATACGACAATATTCAATTCGTCGTATTCTGATTAATTAATAAGGGAGTTCCTCTCAATGATAATAAATCTCTCCATTTAATAACCTGAATGTACTGAAAATCGATTAACTTGTTCACAAGCTAAATCGTGTTCCGAAACTTTTCTGATATTGAAACTCCGAAATACGATCGAAATACAAGACGGATTTTATAAGACTTTGAAATATTTTTTATCTTTACAAGTTCGCGATCAATAATCTAACACAGTTTTTAAAGAATAACTATGAAAATCAAGTAATTTTCAAGGAAATAGAAATAAAAAGTCCCGAAAACGACTGTCTCGCCCGGCTCAGACAGTCAACTGAGCGCAGCGCCATCTGGTAGATTTTATATGCACCAAATCGATTTTTGCACAGGATCTCCAACGTATACTTTGCAATTACAATGTGTGATTAATTTCATTGTTTTGACGTTTAATGTATGTAATTTTAGTAAAAATGGTTTCAAGCATCTAATTATAACAATTTAACATGAAAAATGGTGTGTATGACTTTAGGAACCCTTTTTTTAGACATGTTGTAAATTCTAAATTCAAATTTGTTAAATTAATCATTGTTATGTTGGCAACACTTCTTTGTTAGTTAGATGCTGGACTTCAGAGCTCGATTTTGTTGTGTTGATATCCGATTGTTTTCGGCTTAAAAATGACATGATTTTCAAAGTATTTCTTCGAGAATTGTGCTATATAATTGATCGCAAACTTGTAATGATTAAAAACTTCGAAAAGGTTTATAAATTCACCGTGTATTTCGATCCTATATTAGAAATTGAGTCTCCGAAAATTTCGGAGCACGTTGAAAAATGGATTATAGATTTTTATCGTTAAGGGCGATGGAATTTGAAAGTAAAAATTGTCAACAAACTGTCAAAAACTGTCAAAATCTGTGGAAAGACACAGATCTATCAGATAGATATTTGAATTGGTTTTTAAGGGCAAAAGAGGTAAAGTTTAAAGTTGTTTGATAGCAAAAAAAGGAAAGATGTAATGAAGAATTCATGGTGACTCACCAGTTTTTCCAAAAAACACTTTCGTAGTCTCTAAAGAGCGTGTAATTATTCCACGAAAAAACGGCGGACATTTTAACTTCCATGATGGTAGAAACTAAATATTGACAGCTGCGAGGCGACTGATAGTCACTGAGCGGCAAGAAGGTTCAAGCCGTTGTCGTCATTTCTATGAAGTCTCTACATTTGAAAAGGATGATCGTAGTAATCTTTTATCATTTCATTTTCATCATGTTTATTATACGAAAAAATGAATCACTACTTTTAGTGACAATTATACAATATGTTTATATTACTAAAATCATCGAATAAATTTTTAAAATCGCAGATTATCTTTTCTATTGCAATTGAAATCATTCCCGCCAAACTATGTATCGCCGAGCGAGGTCAGCACAGTACAGCCTTAGAAATGACGACAATGGCTTAACCTTCTTGCCGCTCAGTGACTATCAGTCGCCTCGCAGCTGTCAATATTTAGTTTCTTCCATCATGGAAGTTAAAATGTCGGCCGTTTTTTCATGGAATAATTACACGCTCTTTAGAGACTACGAAAGTGTTTTTTGGAAAAACTGGTGAGTCACCATGAATTCTTCATTACATCTTTCCTTTTTTTGCTATCAAAAAACTTTAAATTTTACCTCTTTTGCCCTTAAAAACCAATTCAAATATCTATCTGAAAAGTTGACAGAATTAGACAGGCGCGCAACAAGGGTCTTAAAACAGTGGGTGTCGGGAGCCACCCTACACATTAGAACTAAATAAAAAAAAGAAAAAAAAAGGAATTCAAACCCTCAAAAAGTGCGTTTAGTGTGGAATTTTATTATCCATCTAATAATTTGGATACCCACGCATATTTCAAGTAGGTGTACTCGAATTACTGTCTGGATGTCCTGACACCCAAAACCCCGTGCTTGTTTCGCCCCTGGAATCTAAGTTTTTCTACATGAGTGTTTTTCAAATTCCATCAGCCTTAAAAAAATCATCCTTGTAAGTAGAATGAAAATTTAATATATTTCGTCAAAGATATCTTTGATTTCGGCGTGTTTTAATTGGGATTTAATCGTTTCAGAATGCATGGAAATTCTTTTATTTTTTGACAATGGACAGTAACAGCTGACATGAATATTGTCAACTAGATCCAGAAAAACAATTGCAAGAGATTTTATGAAAACTGAGTGGATTTATTTTCTGAATCAGCATAATTTGCCGTATTTACTCACTAGCAGTGTCAAGTTAAAGTAAATATCAAGTTTTAAATTATTTTACGATAGTACTATTTAGGTTAACTTTTGCTTCAACCTACCTTTTTTATTCAATCAATTCCATGAATTCCGATGGTTCAAAGAACAATCATGACTTGCAATTGCAGAAGAAAGGACATAAAGTCGTTTCCCGCTCAAAAAGATCCACAAGACAGGGAAAATTGCATTTTCATTTTCATTCTATTTGAAAGGTACTTTTTGTAGCGTTAAATCCGTCCATTTTTTTTAGTCCAAATACATCGGAAATATCTATTAATTTGTTCACTGCTGCTCCGAAAAAATATTCGCCAAGTGACACTATTGCGTGAGCAGTGAAACGAAATTTCCTGAAACTGAATCTCCGTATCATGTAAGCTCGTCTTCCGGAGCATCAAAGTGGGAGGCCGAAGACAAACGTAGAATGATGTAATTTTCGGTTCGCGACCTACTTTTATACCCTCAGAAAATTCTGTTCCCACCATTTCGCCACTAGCCAATTGGCAATTAAGCGTCCCCTCCGTATCACCACTAGCCAATGAAAACGCATCGTCCCATTTTTATGTGTTTTCATTGGCTAGTGGTGATATGGAGGGAACGCTTAATTGTCAATTGGCTAGTGGCGAAATGGTGGAAACAGAATTTTCTGAGGGTATAAAAGCAGGTCGCGAACCGAGAATTACATCATTCTACGTTTGTCTTTGACCTGCTACTTTGACGTACTACTTTGAAAAATGACTGGTCGTGGTAAGGGAGGAAA